>SNQJ01S0009406.1:27455-48548 GCA_010110895.2 Picea sitchensis | reverse complement strand
ATGTTAGGTGTAGAAGTCAATCCATTCTCCATTAAGGGGGAGACTTGGAAATAATGGAGTAAGCGCCAGTTGTAAACCAGTTATAAGCTTCAGTTGTGAGAGTCAGTTGTAGGTGTGTTAAGAGTCAGTTCATGGTTGAGAGTCTATTTGTCTTTGGTTTGCATGTAACCGACTCGGTAGAGTCTTTTCCTATATAAGGATGTAATATGTCTTCATTGAAGAATACAAAAGTGAGCATAGCCTCACCATGTTGTTTGTTTTCACATATTTTAAGTGAGCTCTGTGAGATGCTCGCAATAATATAATTCTACCTTTTCAAGGTGTTGAAAATTGCAAATAGAGTTGGGAAGACTTAACCCATGGTAATATTTCATGTAGAAACTCTGTAGCTTCTTCATGTTCTGCATGTCATCAGGAAGTTCTTCCATTAAATTGTGTGACAATGGATTGTAACCCAACCATAAGTGTTTCATCTCTGACCAGGTCTCCATTATGCCTTCTTCAATTCTTGACTGTCTTCCAGGTCTCATTCTTATTTTTACAGCTAGATGAGTGAAATTTTTGAGACCTTTCAAGCTCGAAATAGTTGCAGGCGTCTTCCACACTTAATCCAGGAATTAACCATAAATATAGTATGCTCAATTTCATAAGTTTAGAAATGCCACGCGGAATCCTCCTTAAGTTCAAACCTCTGCTTAAATTAAGATAGGAAAGATTTTTAAGTTGTCCAATCTTACTGGGCAATGATTCTAGCTGTTCCCAGTATGAAAGGTTAAAAAATTGAAGTCTAGAAAGATAAAATATCTCTTTAGGCAATTCTCTCATGGGAAGATGTATTAATGTAAGAAAATCAAGCATTCCAAGTTGCCCTAAATATGTATGGATTGCACTTAATGTTGTGTGAGATAGATCGAGAACCTTAAGAGCCATCAGGTTGGACAGAAAACTTGGTGAAATTTATTGAATTGGATTAGAGCCTAACATGAGAGACACAAGTTTTGGGCATGTGAACTCAATGGGTATATAATCAACAGAGTTAGATACAAGTGATATCCTCATCTTGTCATCCTCATCTTGAATCTGTGGAAAATTTTGCAAATTTTGGCCGGCCATGAATAAATAATTCTCCTCGTCACCAATATATATTGTCAGATCACGAATAACATCGTGAACTCTGATACAGTAGTCAGTCCCTACTTTTTTTATCTTATTTTTAACATTCTAGAACAAGCAACGGTTTGCAAAAAGCTTTACATAGTTGTGCCCAATGGCCATGTCCATTAAATGAGTTTCATGCTTGCTCTTAACTAGCCGTTCTAAAATCCACATTCTTACTAATTCGTCTGCATCAATTATTGCATCTTCTGGAAACATAGCACAATACAAGAAGCAATTTTTCATGTTTGAATCGGGTAAAGCATCATAGCTCCATCGTAATCGTTGATACAATTCTGGATCAATAGTAGGATGAGTAAGTGGAAAATATGGATCTTAGAATTTCATCAAAGATAAAGAATTTTTCCATTCATCTACACTGGTTTTGTTGTCCATTGTTGCGGCGACCACATTTACTGCCAAAGGAAAACCTTTACACTCGTCTGCAATTTCCCTGGCACATGCTTCCTCACATCTAAAAGACACAAGGAATTGTTACAGTAAAGTGGTTAGAAACAAGATCAAAGCAGGAGCCATACATACATGGGCATGAAGAAGTTTAAGGAGTAGGTCTTAACAGTGGCAAATGTATGATGGGCATGAAACCATGAAAGTTAATGGCTCTATGAAGTCTAGTGGGTTTATCATGTGAGTTTGGATGTCGGGGCCTCTTCCTACTAGTCTGATATGTTGGAAGTAAGAAGTAATCAATCTTGTGCATGTTGACATCGTAAATTGGCCTTTGGTAAGTCTTAGATGAAACTCTTTAAAGAGACAAAAGAATTGTTCTCTAATATCATAGTAAGGAGAGAATATGAACACAAATTGATCCTTTATCTTAGGCTCTAAGAAGTGGTGCTCCCAAGGAATATGGTAATCTATCTCAATGCGATGCTAATGAGAGAAAATTTTGAACTAGCGAGAGGGACCCAGGGTGAAAAATAACTAAGAGCATGGTGCACCTTGGGGGATCAAGGATCCCGTCACTATGTTGGAGATACAACTCTGAGTATTTTTGAAGTTTAGAAGAAATTGTCTGTCTACGTTGAAACCATGTGCATTGGAGGTAGGCTCTTTAAACCATTGTACAAATACCCTTGTTTAAGGCTTTGTAAACCTTGGTACAAATACCCTTGTTTATATTTCCTTTGGAGATATAAAGAACATCCACTAAAAAGATATGAGAGGGTGGTTTGTGAATATTGAGGTCAATGAAGAGGCTCTCGCATTCCAACATAAATCAATCCGAGGTTCTCACTACTCCAAAGAGGACTTGAGAGCACAACATGTATATCTAAGTAGACAAATCTGTGAGTTTCCCATTCCTTTGAGCTTGCATATCATCTTCACCACATGAAAGATAATTGAAGTTATGAGTGGGGTTGTGCCAAATTTGGCAAGAATGATAACATGAGGGGTTGATCTATTCACATGAAGATGTTTTGATAACATCATGACAAACACTCTCTATAGCATGTTTTAGTCTAGTTTTTTAAGGTAAGAGGGTAGGTGTGGCCGATAAGTGAAAGAGTCTATCAAGTGGGGAGAGGAATCAAATCTCTTTGAAATGTAAACCTTTTTGATGATGCAAAAATTTAGAAAAAAAATTACACTTCAAGAAATTTGATCCATCCCAATACTTAATAAATTCAAGGTTAAGATAAATCTACATATATTTTACATAAATATAAATATAAACATGTGAAATAATTTGTTATTATTATTATTATTTATTAAAAATATGTGATTACATTTTCATTGTTATCTACCTCCTGGATAAGAGGTTAAATTGCAATAGGGTGTTGTATCTAGTCTCATGTATGGGATTAAATTTAGATGCTTCTAGAAATTAGATGACCCCACTATCTAAGTTGAAACACCCTTTTAGTCCTAGAGTAAGACCTTAAAATTTATTTTGATTGGTCAATAGCTCGTCTTCCTAGGATGTAAGGAATCAGGGTAAGTAGTAGTCAGTCCTTACAATGTAACGTGAACGGGTCATCTATGGGTGGAATAAGGAGTTATTACTGGGAGTGAAATCTTACTTGATTGACGAATGGCCAAGGAAAACGAAGTGGAGGGTGACGAGGCTAAGTCGAAGTGGAATATCAAGAGATATTAGGATGAATTACTTCTCTCGCGGAAATAGAGTCCGTCATAAGACGCCTGCTCCCCTCCCTCTAATAAATGTGGCCCGGAACCCCTATCCTAAACTTAGGAAGGAGGAATCTAGCATGCATAAAGGAGGATCCGTCTCGATAGGAGAGGGAGGGTAAGCTAAGTTCATTAGCAATGCAATAAAGACCCAATACCTAGAGGCATTTAGCAAGAGAAGAAGTTTGTGCCCTTACAAACCATTGTGTCTTTTCAAGTGGCCGATTTTTCTTGAATAACCATATTGAGTGAGCTTGCATTTGTAGATAGTAGTTGCTAATGGTTATCCCAAGTGTCATTGATAACTGAATTATGATAAGTTTTGCCACCTTCGAAAATATTTTCATTTTTCTCTATTGATGTACATAAATATTATAGACTAGACATGGCAAACATTGCAATCTCTTTGAGTTTTTTTCAATGTAATTAAGTTGATAGGTGATTTTGGAAATAGGATGAAGGGTGAAACATGATGAAGATACATCTAATAGTCATGTTTTATTTTAATTTTCATCATCCAATCATTTAACTATTCAACTATTAATTTTAAAATTAGAGATACCTATATATTTGGCAAATGAAAGATGTCTAATTATGAAACAAGAATTGTCTATATAATTGGTGGATGATAATCCCTATCAACACTTACTATCCACAACTATGAGAATAATGTACTACTAATAAAAACAAAATACATCATTTCATGTAATAAAAAAAACAGGAAAATGGGGAGAGTCGAGGAATATTGTAAGAAAAACAGAAATTAATAGTATGGTAAGTAAAGGGTAATTAGAATAAATGTTTAAAAAATATTAAAAAGTTATGTTCAATTGTTTTTATTAAAAGGTATATTGAAATTACATTGAATAGTAATTTAAGATATAACTTATATCTTACTATACAATTATTGAAAAAGAATCTACCCAGGAATAGATGGCAGGAAGAAAGTAATTAGTATGAAATGGAATATTCCCATAAAGTAATATGAAACGTAACATATGAAGAAGATATATGATAATATAATATGATGTTAATCATGGTTTAATGTGTTTTAATGGGAGATGTTCTCAAGGTATTCACTTATTAATCAGTAATCAAAGCATAACTAATCTGCATTGCCAATCCTTTCGAACTTGTGTGGTGAGTTGTCACTAAGCAAAGCATAATCAATGTGCATTGGGAAGGGCACGAAGGTGGCAGGGATGGAAGGGAGTGATAAATTCTTTGAAATTTTTTGTGAACCTGGGTAGAGTGAAGCTTGCGAGTTTGAGTGCGTGGTGGAATTGTAGAGCACAAAAGTTTTGGGTGCAATATGTATATCACGAAACAAGGGGAATGAGAGTTCGATAGCACCAAGCCGGGAACCCAGGGCCATAAAATTGGCTAAGTATGGAAAGGAAGGGAGGTCAGTCGGGCTCCCGTACGACATATGACAAAAAAAAAAATGTACAATGAACAATGAACCAAACAGAAGGGACAACGCAAATGAAATAACACCAGTGCCAATTTTTTTCAAACATGTGTGTTGAGTTGTCACTAGTAAAAGCATAATCAATGTGCATTGGGAAGGCCACGAAGGTAGCGGGGATGTAAGGGAGCAATAAATGCTTTGAAACATTTGTGAACCTAGGTAGAGTGAAGCTTTCTAGCTGGAGGAATTGTATCACAGAATTGTAGATGATGGAAGTTTTGGGTGAAATATTTATAATAGTGCCAACCTGAGGATCGATGGCCATAAAATTGGCTAAGTATGGAATTGTAGATCACCAAAGTTTCAGGTGCAGGATGTATATCACGGAACATAGGGAAGGAGAGTTCGGTTACTCCAACCTGGGAACCAGCGGCCATAGAATTGGCTCAGATCAACGGCTCTCGGACGGTTAGGATTTCAAAGTCGCGCAGGAATTAATGACTAGGTAGAGGGACTAAGGTCCCAAAGTCAATATGTGCCATCCAAGTCAAGAGGACATGTAGAGGCAGATCCCTCACTTCGGAATTCGACACTCCAGATAATTGGGGAAGTTAGGTATTGAAGAGTCCTGAAGAGTCGGAGCCCGAACTCTTGAAATAATCGTGGGTCGTTGATCTTGAACCAACAAGGAACGTCGATCTTGGAAGCAGTATCACCGGAAGCCTCGAAGTACCAAAGGTCTCGAAGTAAATCTTGTTCGTTTAAGTCAAGAGGCCACACATCACCTGATCCATCACTTCAGAAGGTTTACTTCGGAGGATTGTGGGAGTTATGCATTGAAAAGTCCCGAAGAGATGAAGCCGAAACTCCCAAAATAATCTGAGCCAAACAAATCAAGAGGCCACGTGTCACCAGATCTCTCCCTTCTGGAATTCGACACTTCATAGGATTGTAAGAGCTGCGCATCAAGGAGGCGTGAAGCCTGAACTCCTGAAGTGTTTGTGAGCCATTGATATTTGCAGCAGGATCCAGGGTCCATCGAAGAACGATGCATGGCAGCAAAAGAGGGGCTTTCCCCAATCATAGGTCGTGATCAAATAAATGGCTCGCGTGTATTCGACATGTCAAAATTGCACGAGGATTAGTGGCGAGACAAAAGTCCTGGATGTTGCAAATCATGCACCATGTATCCTTCTCCATCGAACAGTCAATATCTACTTCAAAAATCCTGACTTCGGGAGTTTTAGCTCCTCCCCTATCTCTTTCATCCGAAGTGTTTTCTCCCAAAGTCAACTAATCGTTGTCATGTGTCCATCCAAATCTAATGGTGGTGGTTTTCTTCGGGACTCCAGGCTTCAAGAGTTTCATCACCTCCACTCTCGATTTTATATGGAGTGCTTTCTCCTAGAGCTAAATATCAAGCGTCATGTGTCCTCCCCAGATCGACAGTCGTCGTTCACTTCGAAGCTCCAGCTCTACATGTAGACTTCCCCTGAGATTTGAAGTGCCAAAAGTGCATGGAAGTCATCTAGTGCTGACACCTGGCATCCATCTGGAGCCGACACCTGTCACCTCCCTTTTCATGACACATCAACTCAGTGACATCAGGCCAACATCAGGAGATCATCCTCCAGGAGGTGTTATTGTTCGACGCCAAAGGTATCGCCCCACCCTAAAGCACAGTTTTAGTGGACCCAAAAGTCCGCAGGTGAATAAAATCCATTGGTGGTGCCAAATCTAGCAGGTGCACCCAGATCGCAGACCGTGACCAGATCAATGACCATGTTCCATTGCGGGGACACAACATGCTCGGATAATAAAATTCTTGAGCAGTCCCACAATTGAAACCGTGGTAAAGAAAAGAAGATACGTGGTAGAAAGTGGTGGATTGCAGGCCCAAAAGCGGTGTGAGTTCAAACCACTTTTGATGGCCCCATAATCACATGCTCATATAGCATCAAATCTGAGACCAGCGTGTGGCCGCCCCCTAGGCATTAAGCATCGTTGTGTTCCCAAGAAAAAGCAGTTAATAGAAGGAAGAACTGGTGTTTGAAACCTCGACTCACCCCATAAATAGAAGGCATGGAATTTCTAGTCGTGCAGACTGAACTGTTAGCCCGAGGTACCCCTGTGGACGGATTTTTCTGTAGACCCATGCTGATCTGAGCTCGCGTTTGACAGAAGAATGCATGCATAGTTTGACAGAAGAAGGCACAGACGAAAGGCCTTGAATGCATGGCCAGATCACACTCCTAGTAGTCGTGGACTGATCTGAGTATAAATCATTCAGTTCAATATTTGTATTAGGTCGTCAACTGGTTGAGCAGAGATCCCTACTATGTAATTTTTGATGCCATAACTGTTCTCTGGTTATGTATCAAACTTGAGACTGTTACATTAATAGAAGTCAACTTCTCACATCTCTTTGTAAAAATTGTGTTGAAACACTCGAGCATGAAGGATCCAGTCGAGGGTTGTAGTTCTATTGTAATGTAGGTTTGATTACAGTATTGTTGTGACCAATTTTAGTTAGCTTCTTTGTTGTCTTATTTCCCCTTACACCGAAAGTCTTGGGTATGGAGGATCCAATTGATTTGTAGTAGTTTCATGGTAATGTAGTTTTGATTATTATGTTGTTGTGACATTTTTCAATGTCTGAAATTTGAGTTCAAGAGTGCTCTTGAGCCTGATGTTTTTCTTCACCAAGCTACTTGAAAGCTAGATTCCCATAGCATCCTTTTTCACCTCTCTCACTAAGTCTTCCTTCTACTCATACTTAAACTCAAATCACTCACTGAAGTTAATGAGTCCCTCACTTCCCTGTGCATTGCTTGCCCAGTTTCTAAGTTAAAATCATTCTTGTACTGAGTTTTGTCCACTTGACCTCCACTCATAAAACCAACATCCACCAACTATTCTGATGGGTACTAAGATTATCTTCTTGAAATATGAGGGTGAATCTCAGTGCTGAAAAGTTCTTTGCCTTGTCCAATTTTCCTGTTTGTTTCAATGAAAGAAAGTACAAAACAAAATGAACATGAACGTAAGTTGACATGTAAGGAAAAAACAAGGAATATGTACATACAATAAATAAAATAGAATAAAAGGAATAGAGTAACAGATAGTTTTAGAAGAATGTACCGGTTTTTTTTTGTTCATCCATGTATGTGTATATATAAAAAATTGTGTAAATTTTTTTTGTGTCCAAAATCAATTACAAACCAGGGAAAACTAAGAAGTTGGATAACTTGGTTTTATGCAACAAGCTAGACATATATGATTTGAAACATAGAAATATGATTTTGCAATATGTTTGATGTATATTTCATAATTCAAGTGTAATACCAATTGTATCGTGATCAGACTGGTATGTGTCTAAGATAAAGACATTGTATTGAGAAATGAGCACATTCAACCATACATGGTCAATAAGTGCATTTTGTACATGATTTATCTTGTCCAAAAGAAAGTGGAGACTGTATTTTCACATGTAGTTTTCCACTTCTTTTGTTCTGGCATTATTTTGTAGCATGTCAATATTGAAGTCTCCTACAATCAAAATGGTTTCGTTCAGATGCAAATTCTCTAATGCATTGGAAATAACATTTAGTATGTTGGAGAATGTTGCATGCAGAGAAACATAGAGATTCAATATTGCAATTTCTTATGCATGGAGAAATACTTTTGTGAGAACCATATCAACATTGTTTTCTTTGAAATGCATATGCTCCAAAATTGTTACATGTTTTTTCACTAATATCATCACCCCATGTGTAATGTAACTCAATATGCAATTGTGATTTGGAAATTGCTTATTTTTCATGCATAATGTCATGTATGTTTCCTGCAAGCACAAAATATTGGATTGCATTGTGTCATAGTCATTGAGTATATCATCCATGTCTGCATGTAGGATGTGCGTGTTAAGTGAGAGAATTGATACATATGATTTAGTTTGTATGGATTGGTAATAATAGTGTAGATGACACTTTGCGGTAGTCCTAAGGCATTGCATCTCAATATAAACTTTGTGTTTGACTTTGAAGTTATATTTATTAAGAGGACTTAGTAAATACAAGGAGTCTATACTTCTGACACGAGACAATGTTGTGTATACAAGTCCATGTATTTGAATTCCAACAATGTCAAATGAAACACTATCAAGTGTTAGTCATTGTGATCTGTGGACTGTACATGCACATGCAAGTTTAATTGGAAACTGTTTTCGAATCTTCAGTCGACTTTTCTTTGCCGATGTCAATACTGGTTTTGATATTCGTAAGATAGGTGTCCAATCGTGTGCAGTGTTTGAATTATATAGATAAGCCAACTTGTTTGCTTGTCGATGGCCTATATGCGGCTCATGGAACTTAATCCAAAGCACATCAAGTTTTTATGTTTTGGTATAGCCTTTGAGTATTCCATCTGCACCATTCACCAAGCCATCCTGTGAATCATAGTTGCAGACATATATTTCAAGCAACATGTATAATTTCAGGACAAGTTGCAAAGGCAAAGTGACTGTATGTTCATGGCGTGGCACATTTCCATGGTTTTCTTCTTCGAGGTCAATTGAATTGATAATGATATTATCGTCAGGCATGAGCGATAGCATGTACTTGCTATGCATTGCAAAATCCCTATTCATGTAGAACATGTAAGGGAAGGTTGGGTCTGTTGGTGCAAGTCGCATACACCTTGAATTGATATATGTTAAGTCACCATGTGTTTGCTTGTTTGTCTGCATTCTATTCATAATTGCAATAAATGTTTCATCTGTCTGACGCATTGTAGTATGTAATTCAAATTATTTTATATTGTCTTTCTAGAAGTCATGCATCACTATTTGCATATTGACCGTAGGTTCTTCAAATATCAAATAATCTTGGATGGGTTGCACCTGATAAAGATCCCCACAGAATATCATCTCAATGTTTCCAAAGTATTTGGTGTGCACATGTTTTATGTTTCTTAGTCGGTTGTCAATGGAATACAAGAAGTGAATTCCAATCAAATATGCCTCATATATGAAGACAAGTTGCAGTTCGTCATAAATCTTAGACAAGGTATCTAACATTTCCTTGATGAGTGGAAGAAACGGTGACTTGTTGAAAGGGATCAAAAATGCAGAGTGGATTGTTTTTCCACCTGCATTATATGAATATTTTCCTATGTATGCAACTATTATTCCCTTTGGTTTCATAGGATCAAAGGAATTGTTTGAATCATAGATTTGTATAAGCATTTGGAATAGTGATTTCATTGTTAATGTCTTTCTTGTTCCCGCCCTGCCTATAAGGAACAAGTGCATAGGAGTGTGCATGTTCAAGCATTTTTTTAATCGCAATGTCCTTTAGAATTGTTTGTTGTTCTTGATTCAACAGACGTATGACTCTGTGGTATTCGTTATTCTCAATAAGGAAATGATGTTTTGTGACTTGAAAACCAAGATTGATACGTTTTTCAATGTCGTTTGCTCGAGGACGAGGAAATTCTACTTGCAAGTCATAGGACTTGTAGAGAGTTCTAATTGTTTTATGGTTTGTGAATGTCTCATCAAGATTGTCAGGGTTTTCTAGTTCATTAACTGCACTTTCTAGATCACCCCATGTTGGATTAACATTGTATGTAAATCTAGATTCATTGGTTTGTACTATAGTCTCAGAGGTAATATACGCAGCTTCCCATGTAGGGAAGTTATGTTTTAATGTGTTTTCATTTTGATCAAAAGGAATGTATAACAGTAGATTTTCTCTACAATAGTTTTCATAGTCAATATGTTTGTTGTATTTGACAAAGCGTATTACAAAGGACTTTTTTCTTTTTGATATGGGTGCGCCATTTATTTTGTAATGCGATATGAACTATGCTAAAAAGATATGCTTAGTAGGAGATGGACGCTAGAGATAATAATCAATAATAGAGCCACATAGCACATCCTCTGAATTGTCAGGCTATTGTTCTAGCAAAGACGGTGGTTTAAGCACAATTGTGTGTTTCTCAAGTGGAGATGTGTTTATGAAGACACGTTTCCTTGAACTACAATTGAGGGGCACAGAAAGTGCAATGTGGACTACTTGTTGAGAAGACATTTGTTGAATATTAAGTGATGTATTTCCAAGTGTATGTATCATTTGCATAACATCAATATGACTTCTTTCATGTTCTTTTTGTATTCTTCTAAATGCACTTGTCATAGATTTGTCAACCTTTGTCATATACGAGGTACAATATGATGTTGCAGCATATGCATTAAGAACATACTGCACATCTGTATTTTCATTCCACATAACTGGCATGTCCTTGGAGAAACTGTTGTTCCAAATATGGGAAATTTTTCGTTTAAGAAAAATTGTTGGTTGTATAAGTGTACATTGTATGGCTTGGATGTACTCATCTTCTGTTAGATTTAGCTCTATCAAGAAGTCATTGAATCTCATTAACTCATCAAAGTCTCATTGTTCTATAAATTCAAACAAGGATCTAGATTTCTCAATGACAACATTGTCCTCTAAACTAAGTGGCTCTATGATTCTTGTTGTTCTCATTGGCGTCACAGGGAAGTTGTATCTGCCATGTGAATTTTTTCGTTTTTTACAGTTGTTTGTATGATAATGTCTATGAACTTTGGCAAGTTCTGGATCCAAATGATATGTGCTGCATGTTATGTATTTGTCCACAAACTGCTCGATCTGTGAGTTGTTTTCATTTCCATAGACCAGTGCACCCTCTATCCACAACAATGTGTGGTCATGCTCACTCCCCCTATTCTGGAACTCAGTCACAAAAATGTAGTCTGATATTTTTCCAAAAAACGTTTCATCATGGCATATCAATTGTCTCAAATCATTTATTCTATGTCTATAGTAGCAAGTACATGTCACTGGGTCTTTTCTTATGAGGTAGTCAATGTCATCATTTTCCAGTGTATCAGTTTGTTTTTTCCTTTTCTTGTTCCTATACAATGCAAACACTGTAGCCACCAATGGATCCTAGAGATGCTCTTCACTTGTAAATGTGATGAAAAATGTTGGCGGTCCCAATTGTCGGATCATTGCAAAAATAGTTTTCTTGTTTTGTTGCAAATAGTTAGGAGAGATGTGGATGTTTTTGAAATCTATCTATCCAATATCAGATTTCATGATTTTTTCTAGGTTTGCTTTGTACTTGCATCTTTGGCCAATAACTTTATTCCTTGCAGGTGGCCTTTTCTTATTCGTACCCACATGCAAGACAACACTTGCTCAATTATTATGTGCATTGTTTTGAAAAAAAAAATTGTTATGTGATAGGAGAAGTCACCCCTTGAATGTAGCAACTCCCATTGAACTATTTTATGGTAGTTGAATCATTCTGTAATGTCACTCGGACGTGGATATCCATAGAATAGTGTTGGGAAGTTCATTTCCTCAGCAAATTTGTCCTTGAATATTCCAAGTGGACGTTGCCCCTCAACAAATGCAATTTTGACAATCTTGTCTTGCAAGTCACAAATGCGTTGTGAGTCAATGAATCCATGTATCAATGTTTCAACAGGTCTTTCATTCTCCGATTCATCTCTTGTATCAAATTCACTAGAATTCTTGAGAGTCTGTGCAGAGCTGTCATCCCCTTCTCCAAGAACATTGTTCTAGTTCTCATTTATACAAATGTTTTGTGCTTTGTACAGGGCCTTGGAACATAATTCTTTTAATGTTTTCATGACAACATGCACACACACTTTACCTGTCTCGTATGCATTCTTGTATTGCAAGTGTCTTTTGAGAGCTACAACAATTGTCATTATATCACTAATGAATTGTGGCAAGGATTTTTGCACAACATCTAGTTGGACATGCACATTAATAATTGATCATGTTAAGCCCATTTGGGGTCATTTATAGCCCCAGGGTCTAATTTGTGAAAATGAAATTCGCAGAGACACAAGTCTCTCTTCAAGTTCTGTAAGTGCACTTACATATGATAGTGGTGTATTACATCTTATTTGGTCAGGCATTGCAAAGTGTGGTAGTTTTCCATTTTCAATTGATCGTTTGCATGGAAAACAAATATTGCCACTGGAAAATGTTTTATCATTTAGTGTCAAGCCGAGGTATCCTTCTTCCAAATCAAGCATGAAAGACTTAGTGTTTTTTGCGAAATTCAATTGATTGCAAATTGCACATTCAATGGAAGGAGTGTCTTTAATTTGTTTCATATATATCTATTTTGAATCTTTCTTCTGTAGGGAAGTATGCGTAGAAAGTGTTTGTCGGTTTTCATTGGTAGCAGTGCATGGTGTTGGATCTAGCCCACGAAATGTGATTTTTTCCTCTTGGTCAGTGCCCTGACCATTGTGGGATATGTGGTCGTACCGGTTTCTCTCACGTATCTATTTTTTCAATATGTGGTATCTTAACTTATGCTTACCATTGTAAACTAGTTTCACTTGTTGACAAGCCATGTTGGAGGTGGAATTGAAATTTATTATGAGCATTGCATCCTCATTGTCTCGATCATGCAAATTGTTATGTTCTTTGTCATTCGACATGTGATGTTTTTTCTCAGCAGAAAATGTAAAAAAGCGATTGTGTTGTGCACGAAAAAAACAATTTAGGTTGTGATATGTTAGTTTCTTTCTAGAAGGAAGTGTAGCAATGTATTTTTTTCTCTCACGTATGACCTTTTTCAAGTTGTGATAATTTAGTCTATGTTTTTTGTTCAAGGTTCGGATGACCTCATGACAACTGGGATGAGTTTCATTCTGATAAAATAGCATGCGACGCATATGCAGTTTCGATGTGATTTGGGTGGCATTGATATTGGATCCTGAACTGGTAGTATTTGTTATACTACCAATGTATTTTTTCCTCTCATGTATGACCTTTTTCAATTTCTGATAAGTTAGTATACATTTTTTTTTCAAGTTATTGATGACCTCATGACAACTAGGATGATTTTCATCCTGATTAAATAAAATGTGATGCTTATGCAGATTCGATGCAGTTTGGGTGGAACTGACATTGGACCCTGAACTGGTAGTATTTCCTATACTACCAATGTATTTTTTTCTCTCACATATGACCTTTTTCAAGTTGTGATAAGGTAGTCTACTTTTTTTGTTTAAGCTCTGTATGGCTTCATCACAATTGGGACGCACTTCATTCTCATTAAATAACATGCGACGCATATGCAGATTCGATGTGGTTTGGGTGGCATGGATAGTCGACCTTGAACTAGTAGTATTTCTCATCAAAGGTTGATAATGGATATGTGGCATATCTGTTTTCAACAATATGATGTCAATTGTTCGATCGTAGTTTGAATCAATACAATAGGAATGGACAGTACCATCCAACAGGGCCGACTAGGCCTGGATATTTACTTTGAATATGATATATAGCCATTGCAAACAAAATCTTCCACCCTCTACATTTCCTTTCTCATATGGCAGTGCCATGTTTACAAGGTATTGTTGCCAACTTCCAATTGTCAGCATATTTTCTAGGAGATATGGTGAAAGGTGTTGATGCAAGAAGCTAAGAACCTATTGGATGTTGCCTATAATTGCATTTCAAAATTATTGTACAGTGTAAAGACACAACGACTGCACATCGAACTCTGTTGTTACCAAACAAAAAATTGCATTGAACAGACTATCTCCACAACTAGATGCAACAATTTTCGCTATCTGCATGCCATGGGAGTGTATACGATACATAATTCATTTCCAATGCGATTCAAGGTCTTTGCAAATGAGGGACAAGTAAATATGAGGTCCTCCAAGATTGGATATGGATAATTTTCTATAGAGTAGTGGTTCATAATGACCACTGACAAGATTGACATCATGGAACAAGATGCAATATGGATTGCTAGATGCATTTTTGTTGAATAGTAGATATCTTGTTTTTCTTGTCAATGACCATATTCCAATTCATATATTCAGCCACTTGGACAGCCACCATATACAAAATGTATCTCCCCAAATTCCCCTCTCATGTGCAGGCAGAATTGCAGATGCATACAACCGCATCTTTGAAAAATATGTAGTGACATCATGTATTCCATGCAACTGACAAGGAAAATCGTATGCCAATTCACATTGATATGACTCCAATGACTCAACGTCGCCATTTTTTAAACAGCCCAAGAAATAATCTATCAATCCATTGCGTAAGTCAATCAAGGAATAATGGAAATGCAATAGAACTTGTAATGCATCGAAGAGGTAATCTCCTACAGTATACGAGAATTCATCCAATCTAAAAATCCCATTGCGATGCAATACCTAGTCAATGTTGTCATGTATAGTGGATTCTGTATCTATTTCATAGGACTCAACATCTATTACTTGCTTCATCTCTTAAGTCGTGATTTTCAAGATGTTTCTTAGCTATATTCAGTTTATATGCAAATAGAGCAAAAAAAACTATAAGTGCGGAAATGCATACCAATTCCTCTATGTATCCTTTAACCTTGCTCCTGTCAAATTCAATCCCCCTAATCGCTACATCATATGAAAAACAAACAAACGTACAGTGAATAGTGAACCAAACAGAAGAGACAACGCAAATGAAATAACACTATAAATTTTCTCAGCACAAAGACTGAATATTCAAGGCATATCATTTTTTAACCTATTCCGCGCGTGCATCCTATAAGTGTTTTAGTGGAAAAATATGCTTTTCAAGACATAAAGGGCAACACAAAACCAACAGGTGGACATAGTTTTTGATTTAGAGAATAAAAACATGCCCTATCACAAGGCCCTGGCAGATGCTTGCCCCCTGTGACAACTCTGAATTCATTTTCTAAACCCCTTTGCATTGTTATTTTAGAAATAGCTATGGTACGATATCCAGGACTTGGAAGTTGGCATATGTGATTGGAAGGGAACAACCTGGAAAAAATGCACCAAACGCATGGTAATTTCTAGGAACATAAAATATGAGGAGAACATTTGATTTTCTTTTTTATATTTCACTATGGCTGCAACAGATGTGGGTTATGTGTCTAGCATCGATATTCAAAGGGGAACAATACATTTTGGAAGAGAACAGACTGGGAAAATGCATCAAACGTATGGTTTTTAGGACCAGGAAAAATGAGAAGTTTTCTTTTTTATATGTCACTATGGATGCAACAGAGGTGGGTTATGTATAGAACATTGACGTTCAAGAACAAGGACAAGATTCTAGTTGTAGTAGTCACACATAAAGATGTTCTGCAAAAGGATTTTGAGCTAGGGATTCATAGTATTGAAAATTCTTGCTTGCAAGCTGCAAATACCAAACAACAAACAAGGAATAGAAACGAAACCATGGCACCAAAAATTACCCGTGAATGAGGAGTGACATAAGCGCAACTCCAAACCCTACAAACTGCAAAAACAGGCCTAACTGCGGATGCAAGACCCCAACCTTGCAAAGTTGAAGCAAACAAGAGAAAGCAACAAATAACAAACTAGTGAACAAGCACCAAAAAGTCCAACTGTAGTTACAGGACCTCAACTTTGAAAAGTTGAATAAAACAACAACAAGCAACATCGAACGAACCAACAAACAAACATCAACCAGTGAACCAGTAATGTCGGTGAAGAACAATATTGCCCAAATTCACTGCAGACAACATTGTATCCAAAAATCGGAGGAAACTGTATTGTAACACGCCTGTTGAGTAAACATTTAAGGCTGTGAGGCATGTTAGGTAAACACTTAAGGTTGTCAGAACCATCAAAGGGCGTCGCGTTGTGCAAACATTTAATAAAGATTGCAGTGTGGCAAGCTCGTTTATGTACACAATAATGAAAATGTTTCTCTAAGTACGCAACAATAAAGAAAAATAAATAATAATGATAATAACAATAACAATAATAACAATAGTTCAAATAATGGAGACTATGCAAAAAAAATTTACTCAGAGGACAAAGTAATATGAAGTCAACTAATAAAAAACTGACTATCCATGCTCAAAACTTTGGATATCTAAACATTTCAATATGAATAGTACAAATTCAAAAAAGACCGTAGATGATAAAAACTTTGGATATGCCAACATACAAAACATTGGGAATAGCGAAGCTGGCAATAAGACCTCAAATCTATTATCCAATGAGATCATGACATATAAGGGTTTGTTTATTATATAAAAAATAATGCTTTTAGTTATGTAGTTCAAGCAATAAAGATTATGCAAAAATTTGTAGTCAAACAACAAACTAATATAAACTCAACGAATTATCAATCGCTATAAACTTTGGATATCTAAACATTTTAGTATGAATAATACAAATTCAAAAAGACTGTAGATGATAAAAACTTTGGATATGCCAACATATAAATCATTGGGAATAGCGAAGCTGGCAATAAGACCTCAAATCTATTATCCAATGATATCATGACATATAAGGCTTTTTTAATTATATAAAAAATAATGTTTTTAGTTCTGTAGTTCGAGTAATAGAGATTATACAAAAAATTGTAGTCAAATGACAAACTAATATAAAGTCAACGAATTATTGATCGCTATAAACTTTGTATATCTAAACATTTCAGTATGAATAGTACAAATTCAAAAAGACCGTAGATGATAAAAACTTTGGATATGCCAACATACAAATCATTGGGAATAGTGAAGCTAGCAATAAGACCTCAAATCTATTATCCAATGAGATCATGACATATAAGGGTTTTTTTATTATATAAAAAATAATGTTTTTAGTTTTGTAGTTCAAACAATAAAGATCATGCAAAAATTTGTAGTCAAATGACAAATTAATATAAACTCAACGAATTATCGATCGCTATAAACTTTGGATATCTAAACATTTCAATATGAATAATACAAATTCAAAAAAACCGTAGATGATAAAAACTTTGGATATGCCAACATATAAATCATTGGGAATAGCAAAGTTGACAATACGACCTCAAATCGATTATCCAATGAAATCATGACATATAAGGTTTTTTTTATTATATAAAAAATAATGTTTTTAGTTCTGTAGTTCGAACAATAGAAATTATGCAAAAATTTGTAGTCAAACAGCAAACTAATATAAAGTCAACAAATTATCAATCGCTATAGTCCTTCTACACCTTCAGCAGAGACTAATAAGAATCAATAAATTTTACCATTCAATCTTTATTAAAGTTTATTTTGTAAGGCAACGAAAAAGGACCAGAATCATGTGTTCAATAGAAAATTGAAAAGTAAAATAAAACAATACAAAGGCGGAATTACTTTACCACCTTAAAACTTTATAAAAAAAAAAATTGTTTTAATATTCCACGCACATCCAAGGAAATATTTGAAAATCGTTTTCATTGATATTCCATTCACGTCATAGAGGTTAAAATACTTTAATACATCTTGCACATGTTCAAATTGTTTAGTGTGTGGAACTAGGATAGTCGGTATTCAAACCATCTGGATATATATTAAATAGACTTTACTACATTGTATTGTTTTCACAATTGAAGTGATTTGTCTATGGGCTTCCTAATAATTATATTTTTTTGACAATTTTAAAATTCATTATATATATACATATGAAACACAATTTTGATGTTGCATACAGTTTTTATAGTCATAGTCTAAATGTTTTATGAAATGATTTTTTTCGGTGATATTTTTTGAGGATTTTTGTCCAAAATCTGACAAGAAATTGTTAGATTCACATTTTTGAGAGATTATTTCTGTATAATCCAAGTGCTCCAGGGGGTTATCATCATGTTGAATCCATTTCTGCATTCAGAAATAAATTTTAAACAACAAAAAATGGTGATTTCGTACAGATTTATGTTGTTGGATTTTAGCAAAAAAAAACATTTCGTAGAACAGTTAGACAACTTTGTTTCTTCATAATAACATATAATCCTTTGATGTTAATCCCCTTTTTCCAATTTCTTTTGTTGAACTACACAACACAAAAATCCACATACATTGCCAAGTTCTTTGTTATTTGTTTAACTACACAACACAAAAATCCACATACATTGCCAAGTTCTTTGTTATTTGTTGAACTGATAAAAAAAAATTACTACAATTGAAAGATTCCTTTGCAATGAGCATTAAGCTCCACGAAAACTAGTTTTGAAGTAAACTAACCATATCTTGAGTAATTTCCTTAACACTCGTCCCCATCGATATTTTTCTTTGCATTGCATATCAGGTGGTGCCTCCTCCCGTGCTTTCATAATAACTACAAAGCAAACAAAACCAATAATGAGAAAGCATTAAAAAAACCCAACAATGAGAAAGCATAAATAAAAGCACACTCAAGCTCACATTAAACAAGTTCTCTAATGCATCACATTCCAGAAGAATAATTAATCTATTAACTTATTAACTTTTCAAATTAAAGAGCTTCAAACCTGTCACATCCCATGTAACTTTGGGTGGGATAACACTTCTTTTGATTCGTACAGAGTGATTCATTGGATTAGTAAATTTCACCTGTCATGACAACATTTAAATGTAGCTACAATCTCTAATTGTCTTGTTTAAACAAGTCTTTGAATATGGATTTTATTGATCAATAAAAAAAATCTATATTTGTATGACAAAATAAAACACCAAAATAAATAAAAAATAATGACAATCACTTTTTTCATTAAAAAGTGATTTCACTCGACACATTGATGTTTATCATGTGTGCACAAGTGAAATACCTCCATAGGAATTGAATTATGAAAATTAAAATGGTGAAGCATGTCTAGTGAATACGAAGACGAATATGAGAATTCAGAAGCTCCATTTTGTCCATACTATTTTTTAAGGCCTGGGTGTCCTATAGAAACTGTTGTTTGTGGCAAAACATTTTTCAATCGAAATATCGGTTTCCCATATTTCTTTTACGAAATTGACACGTAGTAATACTAAGCACATTTCTATATGTATTCTAACCATTAGAGTAAAAGTCGGAAAAAATAACAATTATGAATACCTTAAATACAACATCATTGTCCACCTTAAATGCAACATTGTCTATGTTATTGACTAAATAAAGGTAACATAAAATTTGCTTCTTCAATTCGACTAGCCACCAATCATACAAAACCAAGTATCCACGAAACTACCACAATGTAAGCAATAAACAAAACTATCAAAGGTAGAAAAAGACACAGATTTGATATCCTCTCTTCTACAATAAGGTTAACATAAAAACGATAGGTAATATGCTCATAACTGATGTATTACAAAGAGAATATACCCTTATCAAATGTAAATCTCCTTATTTTTATGCCTTCCACCAAATCAAATCTTGAAAACGAAAAAATAGTTTTATAAATGCAACTCTTTCCTAATAGCCTACATTCTATAAAATACAGATGGAATTCACAAATTAAGTGTCTATTAATCGAAGACATCGAAGGTCTAACCTCTAGTAGACACTCGTTAAAAAATTCAAAATCTATGTTGGCGTTTGCACAATTAACTAATTTTTTTCCCAAAAAATTCCACGTGATTTTCAAACATATCATATTTTGGGCATCTGTTGTTATCCTGGGTAAGTAGATGAAAAAAATCATGATATGCAAAAGATTCAAAGACTTATATCTCAAACTAAAAATCACTAACAACTTCGTATGCCAAACACATTTGTTGTAGTTCGTATTTTCCATCTTTCATATAATTCTTAAGATCTTATTTAATCCATTATCTTCTTTTCCAAATTTTATTTTTCCCTTGGAGTGGATCAAAAAATAATGTAATCAAAACAATTATGGTTAAATTCAAACAAATAAATAGGCAATAAATAGAAACTTACAAACACTTAATAAAATAGGAAGACTTACACTAGTGTATTAACTCAATAACTCAAGCAATGAAACAAGATATCTTCGTTACCAGAAGTCATTGCTCTATCTTCCAATGGAGCAAACAAATCCAACAAATTATGCTTCTATCTTCCCATGGAGCAAAATCAAAACAAACTCAGCAAGCCATAACTATGTCTTTCAATAGAGTAAAATTAAAACCAACCCAAGAAATCATAATGCTCTGGACATCCAATCCACACCATAATGAAATCCACAACACTTACAGACAATTTTCAAGTAAAGCTAGAACACTTACACAATTAACTCACACAATTGAAACAATGTATGCTAATTGATTAATTGTGCGATTGAACAATGTATAAAGGGAGAACTTACAATTAAAATTGTCATTCAAATCCTATAACTTTATGCTTATTAATACGAACAGAGTAGAGAAGGAAGATCAAATCTACCAAATTAAATGAAATCAATGCAGACACACTTTAGAACAAAATGCCTTACGAAAACTAAAGCAGTTCAATCTAAGTGCCATGCCTATCATTGGGAAATAAATCATTACGTTTATTAACAAGAACAAAGTAGAGAAAGATAGAAAATCTGCCAAAT
>SNQJ01S0009405.1:145952-166197 GCA_010110895.2 Picea sitchensis | reverse complement strand
AATCTGAATTTAGATTCAGTTTATCATACATTTAATTAATGTTATCTATTTATATATATAATTAATGCTATCAATAAATTTATACATAGATAATTTTGGAATTTGAATTTTAATATTTTGCTTTTGAAATTTGAATTTAGATTGAATTTCTTATATATTTAATTAATGTTATTAAAAAATTTATACATGGATATTATTTATTCCTTAAATTTTAGCATTTAAATTTTGGTGGTTGAATATTTTAGATATTTAATTCATATTTATCTAATTTTAACATGAAAGAGATAAAATTTTGAAATTTTATATTTAAAATAAAAAATTTAATAATTTTAAATGTTTATAACATAAATTCATTTTAAATGAAATTTTTAATTTTCATCCCTTATTTTTGAAATTTAATTTTTTTATTAAATATGAAAAACATTTAATATATACTTATCCATATTTTGACTTTAAGAAAAGTGAAATATGCTTTAAAAAAAAAATTAAAATATAAAATATATATCACATGTTGATTCCTATGTGTATAAATTAAAATAAAAATCAACTTCAAAAGTATATATTTTTTCAAATTTAAATGACCTAGATGCAACTTAACTTTAAATTGAGAAGTTTACAGATTAAGCATTTTGATTTCTTAACTTTTACATTTTAAGTGACGTTTACCTACATTTTGACATTGAGAAAAACCGGATAAACTTTAAAATCTTGCATGTAAAATATTTGTCACAAGTTGGCACATATGCATAAAGTAATGAAGAAAAGAAATTGAGATTGGACTAGTCCTGCAATTTTGCGTCTAAAGTGAAGACTTTAACAATTTTGAATGTTTTTTCAGGCCGAAAATTTGAGAAAGTAGGACAATGCTGAGCAAATGGCCCAACCTTAAGATCCTACAGGTAAGACAAGACGGGAAGCTATACGTCATTTTCTCTTATAGGTAGGCTGCCGAACCAGCAGTATGGTCCCGTGAGTCCTAGATTATGGCATGTGTGGTAGACATATATATATATTTATATTTGTCCGACACAAATATATATCGCTGAATAGGAAGTTCAAATTTCAATTCAAATATTTAGTAGATTGAACTTTTTAGCTTTTCTTGACACGAGAATTAAAATATTTGGAATCTGTTTATTTTATTTATTTTTTTTGTTTGAATATGAAAAAATACTATTTAAATAAATATTTTGAAAAAAGTTTTGTAGGTTTTATAGCTAGGTGTTGAAGAGATTGAAGCCTCCATTTATCCATCACATCTAATGCCAATCCAATTTTAAATTTAAACAAATCAATTAAAAATAATTAATTAAAGTATAAATTTAATGTTTATTCACTCATAATATTGTAAAAATCATATATATATATATAAATAATTTTAAATGAATCACCTTGCATGGGTGTTCAAGATGCATTCAAAGCGCAGGTGGACCCTTGACCCCCCCTCCACCTGGTCAGTCGTGCTGCTGACAGTTGTCATCTGCCTCTGTCACCCACATCACCTCCCCATGCAAGTTAAGCTTTCTTGCCCATGTCTTATCATGGGACTTGATTTGTTTTGCCTGGCATTTGACTCATGATCTTGCACTCACCTCACATGTTCGATCCTCATGTCCTTCACATGTGGTTTGGGAAGGTGGTGGAGCGGCTCTGCTTAACGATGGATACGACCCATATCCTCGTCAATTATGGGCGCAACCTCTACTTATGGCTCCTGGCTTTCGACGACTTTGTTCTATGCATCCCTCTCTAGCTTTCTTTCTGCTTCTCTTTGGATGTTCGCCTTCATCTTCCCCTGCCTCCCTCCACGTATTCTCTGCTCCACCCCACGGTGGACACTTCCTCCACCTCCCTACTCCTGCATCTTGCGCTTTTCTTTCCCTGTTCCTTTGATATGGCAAGAGGAAGCTCCTTTCACCGAGGTCGTGGTGGTGCCTTGTGCAGACCTAGAACTCGGTCGAGCTTCCGCCTGGTGGACGTGGCTGAAAGCTCGACTGACTCCTACCGCTCCGTCACCCCTCCGGAAATTCAGACAAAGATGGACCTGACCGAGGAAAATGTTTGTGTCCCGAGGAGATTCATCCTTGATGAAGAGGTTAGGGAGATCAATAGCCCGTGGGTTCCTGATACTGGCACCATCTGAGGGCGGGCCTCGCAGTATTTGAAAACAATGGATATTTACTAGCATTTGAAGACTCTGATGGGTCGGGTTCTGTTGGACCATCATGAAGCTCGTCAAGAAATTCTCATTCAACTCGACGATGTGCAACTCCAAGTTAAGCTAGTCGACCACAAGTTGAACCTGATTGCAAACAAGTTGGCTGGTATGGACTTGTCCAATCTGGACTATGCCCAGCCCCAAGTTCCAGCAGCAGAAGGCATAACCATTAGCTAAGCCTTTCATGTTGTTCCATCTGTGTTTTTTGTTGAATTACATGAGAGGTCTGGGTTTACCACCTCCTTATAGTAGATTAAATAAGAAGAATAGGACAAACAGTGGAATTAGAAGTCATCTTTGTTTTAGTTTATCAGTTACAGGCATTAGATATATCAAGCAAACTCATAATGATAGTGTTATGTTTTATTGCTAGCCTGGTTTCCCTGCGGACAGACCAACAATAAATTTTTGGTATATTATCTTCTCAATAGTAATATAAAGATTCGAAATTATTAATAATATAAAAACTTGAGATTATTGAAAAAAAATAACTTTAAATGAATCAAAATCAAAACATTTTAACCATGTGAGGAAAAAGCATTTGAAAAAAATTTCATATATCATTAAAGTGGAATATATATAGATAGATAAATAGATATATAAAATACACTAATATAAACTCATTTTAATTTAGGAACATTTTTTTTTAAATATTGATACATTTCCATTTTAATTGTTTTTTTAATCTCTCTCAATATTTAATGAATCCTAAATTATACTAATTTAGATTTTTCCACATAGTTTTTTTAAATCAACCAAATCGGTGTGTAGTGAGTTGCAAATTACAAGTTTTTGTTTATGTAGAGGAAGATTTGAGATATTTAAGGTCTAACAAATAGTTTGTGATACAGGTGTGTTCCAAAATTCTTCTTTATTTTACATAACTTTTTCAAAGTGAAGTTGCAAATTTTTTAATTTTGGTTTTAATTATTATGATTTTTTTTTAATAAATAAGAGAGTTTTTAATTTAATGTTAATATTTATATTATTAATAAATTTAGATTTCGATTTACATAATTTTTAAAATGAAATTGCAAATTTTTTAATTTTGGTTTTAATTATTATGATTTTTTTTTAATAAATAAAAGAGTTTTTAATTTAATGTTAATATTTACATTATTAATAGATTTAAATTTTGATTTTCTTGAAGTTTGATAATTCAATTTGGTCTTATAGAACATTAATCATTATCATTATCAATTAATATTTTGATAAAAAAACCTCTAATTTTAATAACAATAAAATATTATTGTAGATGAATTTTTAAACTCAATTAAATTCATACTACAATTTCAACTATTCAAATATAACTTAAAATTTTTATTATATATATATATATATATATAAAACTGGTAATTCAATTGGATAATAATCTATCAATCAAAAATAATTTTAAATCTAAACTAAAACACTCTTATATGAAAATGACAAACCAAAAACTTCATATTCATATAACTAGTAACAACCATATTAATAATATTAATGTGTCCTTGTACATAGGTATGCTTATATTTAACACATTTAACTTTAATATTTCTTATAGTATATGCTAAATAATATTATTAATTGGTTGTTGCTAGTATGCTTATATTTAGCACATTTAATTTCCATATTTCCTATAGTATATAATAAATATTATTATTAATTGGTTGTTGCTAGTAACCATGAGTGCATAAAGATATATTCAAATAATCAATATCCTATATTTATATGATAAAGTTGACACAAAACTTTATTATTATTAACATAATTGTTATATTATATTATATTAATCTAACTTATATTCACAAAGTTTATAGAAAATTATATTATTGATCAATAAAGATATATTAATATAAATATATTAATATACTATAATGTTCCAACATTTATATGGTTATTATACGAATTGAGATTTTTCGCTCTAAGGCTTTGAGGTTTTCTGCAGCTCCAAGGTTTCTTGCTTCAAGATTTTCTCTGCGGCTCTATGGCCTTTGCAACCATGGCAAAAGGAGATCTGGCCTCCAATCGAGGTTTGATTCAAACGTAGCTGCTTTCAAACAAATCATCGGATCTCTGGGAAAACCCCCTCCCTTCTCTACGGTTTCGCAGTTCATCACAAAGTTGGATCAACTCCCCAAAATTGAAATCCCTCGATCTGTCGCTCACAACAAATCCCTCTCCTATGCCTCCAAAGGCCTCGTAGGACAATTCAGTGGCCTATGGCCTTCACCCCGTCAAGTGGAACTATGGGTGGCGCAAAAATGGAAATCCCTCATCAAGGGACAACTAAATCACTTCTTTTGTGGTAAGGGTTTCTATACTTTCTTTTCTAAATTTAAAGAAGACATGGATTTAATATTTCGAAGTGGGCCATATTTCTATGGATCTAGAGAATTATATCTGAATTGTTGAACCCCATATTTCAATCCAGAGTGTGACATCCCCATTGTCGTTCTTGTATGGGTATGCCTTCCTCACCTCCCCTTTCATTGTTGGGGGGATGATGTTCTCAAAAACATTGGAAACTTTGGGAAAAATTCCATATATATGTTGAAGTTGATCTGGAAAAAGTGCTACCAGAAGAAATCAAGTTAAAATTAGATGATTGGACTCATATCCAGAAGGCAAAATATGAAAAATTTCCATTCAAATGCAAAACATGCCACGAATATGGACACTTTTCCATAATTTGCTCAAAGAAAAGGCTAGAACAAGTAGTTGTGGAAGTAGAACCAGTGGAAGAATGTCATCAAGTAAAAAAGAAGGCTAACACAGGGAGAAGCAAACTGTCAGGCACCATGACTCAATCCTGTGTAAAGAACCCTATCTAAACTCCTTCTACAAGAGAAACCTCCAAAGAAACCAAAAGCAACTCAAGAAACCCTAGCAACAAGATCCAAGAAGAAGCACAAGCCTTTCCAACTCTAATATGGGAAGAGAAGACAAAGTGATTCTAGAACAAAATCCTCGCTCCTCAAGCACAATACCACCAGTGGTATAATGTAACACACCCAACCCCTAAGTTCCTTTGAAGGGATGGGGTATTAAATTTTTGCTTTTTCTAAACTATCTTACTTCCTCCCTTTTATAGCTCCATCGTCTTCTTCTCATCAAGATCTTTCCAACGAAGATAACTTCACCCAAAATAGAGCTCTGGAATGGAAGTTGTGACCTTCCCAAGTTCTCGGGTTTACATAGAGAAAATCTCTCTTACTTCCATGTGGCATCCATGTGACATCTCATTGTCTGATCACATTGACGTGGCGTCACCCTAGTCCTGACGTGGCACTAGCCTAGCCTGCCACAGTAGAACTTCATTCCATGCAGGCCTACAACCATCATCACTCAGACCTTCTCCCTGTGCATTCTACACTTACCTCCGACGAATATGGTATCGAGGAATATTCCCTCTCGATACCATCCATTCAAAGTTTGATCAGGTCACACAATCTCACTATCTCGAACACTAGGTATCGATAAATATTCCTTTATCATCGATGGATGGTCTTGATGCACTCAAGATCTCCTGACTGACGGTTAAGATCCATTCAACACCTAAGGTTTACCTGTCCTATTGGACCTCACTCAACTCGTCAATCGTTCAAGGGTCGACATCCATTGTTCTAAGGGTGTCCTAATTTCCTTGTTGGAAAGCCACATCATCCATGATGTCAATACTACATCTCTTGACGTGGCATGTGGCTCAATATCCACTCAACACATGATCCCATCACAACTCACCATGTCACCATAGAGTGCATAGGCTCGCTTGGACCGAGATTGACATTTTCCCATTTCCTTATAAATTGATTACCTTCCTAAAATACCACTCCTCGATAATTATTTATTAAATCCTCATTAGGGATAATTAATATTCCCTAAGTATTTACCCCCATAAACACATTTTTACTTTGCTTATTAATATTCCCTAAGTATTTACCCCCATAAACACATTTTTACTTTGCTTAACAACTCACTTAAGTACCATTTTGTAATGATTATCTTATAAGCAAATTAATTATATTATAACATAATTTATATTATGTTCTAATATGATTAATTATGTTGTAATGTACTTAAGCTTATAATCATTGATTAATGTATTAGATTCAAGAACCTGGCTTATGACTTCGTGCCATTATCTTCACGTATTTAATATATATAAATATATATAGGAAAGGAAAGGAAAAATAATATATTTAGTTTTTATATGTCATCTTAGAAATTCCAAACTACCATCATATGCATGCTCCTCATATCTTCGACGACAAGACTCCCAAGGATTTGATGTTTGTAATTAATATTATAATAATTTAAGGTTTTGGTACCTTAGCTCTCGGACTACGAATTCTCAGATTCCATTCATGTGTGCCCATTTCATTTATCTCACAATTATACTCTGAAAAACAAAGTGTTTTATTATTAAAATATATACCTATGACCATATAATACTATGGCCCTCATTCTCCAACTCTTTTCACTCTGATATTTCACTCCTTTCTCACAACTCCGACAAGTAGGCTTCGAAGAAAAGGAATATATATACACTAATATAATATTTCATGTTTTAATTTAGTCTCAGGAAATTCAAAAGAATAAGCAGCTTACCCACCATGACGGGAAGAGATGCTACGAGTTTGGGATTCAAAACCTTCTTCAAGTTCTCACCTCTCAACTATCCGACAACCAATTACGATGGACCAAGGTTAATTATTATAATATATTGAAACTTTAAAACCTATATCTCATCATAAGTTGAAGTCTTGGGAGTAAATTCACTCATGTCCTTCTCGTTACTCCGATAATCAATCAGGAAAGGGAAGGGGTAGTATTAAAATACATTTAAACTTTATAATGTATGTGTCATCCCTCCTACGGCTTCAGACTTCATTCACATGCGCTCTCCCTTCCACTCTGAAGGTTGGACTCTGAAGACCAATCACCAACAAGCATAACTTGATATTTAATAATCTATGGTTTGAAATCCATTGGTGGTCACACTCCAAACAATTGCTCCTTTCACTATACTACGAAAAAGGATTTATATAAATATTTATACGTTAACAAGGATAACGAGGAGTATATTGCACAGGCCTTTAATAAATAAAGAAATATATTTACCAAAAAATTTCCAAGAGTGAAAAATGGCCTATACGGGGTGTGAAGAGTGAAACTAAATAAAATTAACTTTACTTCAGATTCCCCAAACCAACCAAGAAATCAGAGTCATAATTTTCATCATTTAAACATGATAATAGTTTCAACAATCATCTAACACTTGAAATCCACATTGTAAAATAAACCAGTCAATCCAATACAAACTCAAAAAAACACTTATTTGAGACTTGAAATTAGTTGGCAACTATTGAAGGGTGTTACATATTCCACCCAACCATAGGAACAATTTCTCTTGGTGTATTCCTCAACTGGAAACCCCCTAGATAGATCATGATTCCATGAGAGAGAGGTTCTTCATTTTCTCAAAAAAAACAAGGGACAAAGGTTACTCTCTTTTTCCCACAGGAACCTGGCAGTCCAATTTTCTATCCACCAAGAAAGGGAGCCTATTGTGATTGCTCTTTCAATCACTTAAATTCTTTGCAGCTATGTTTCTCATCTTGATTAGAAAACACTTCCCAATAGTTCGTGCACCCATAATTGTTTTTTCTCAGTTCTCTTCAGAATTAGAGAGCCTCACATGGTGTCCCTCCTTAGAAATGGTCACCAGACCCCTTTGTCTATATTCTCTCTTCTCTCTATTTTCTAAAAACCAGAGAGGTTTCTCACACTCCTCTCTACTCAGAAAAATGGTTTCCAGACTCAACTAACTATATCCCTCCTCTCTGCTCTCGATTTTCCCTTGTTTCTTTCCTTCTTCAACAAGATTTCATGGGTCAAATCCCCCAATTCGTGGGTCATCCTAGAATCCTCTAGATGGGTACTTTTATGCCCATGCTTCTGAGGCAAGGAAGTTCGGGTACAACACCCATTCCCTTACATAATTTTGGGAAGATGATAGTTCAACTACCAACATCCTCCATTAACTACAATTCTAGAAAAATGGACAATCTGGATTTTTCTTGAATTTTAAATTGGCAAGGGAAATTTCCTCATTGTTTCCCTCTTATTGATTTCCGAGGAGGACTTCCCAACTACCAGCTTGACTAATAATTAAATCCTCTAGGACATAGGACTATTCTGGGTCTGAGTATTTTTAAATCCAACAGAGTACCACCCGCCAATGGTCATCTCAACCAGTCATGGTTCCCCTCACCATTCCCTCTCATGACATCATAACTTGTATAGGCAATACCCTTCAACATTTATCCAACATTTTCCTTCTTAAATTAATAAAAAATATTTCCATAGTCTTATGTATACCTATGTATAATTTACTAGTCAAAATCATTGGGAGAAGGGGGTCTCATACACCAATTTGGTGTCTGGCTTGGCCGTGACCTTAAAAATAGATTATTATTATTATTATTATTATTTTCAAGTTGGGGGAAACAAGGGTGTTGCATAGAAACTCAAAACAAAGAAGATAAAGTCATATAAAGAAAAAGAGGAAGAAAGCCACAAAGAAACCCCTAATGAATAATTTCTATCATAATCAACAGAAATGGATCCTATTCAAGGTAAGTCTTGGCAAGCCCCTGAATACGTGGAAATTTTAACAACAAAAAAACAAAAGATCTGGAAGGAGGATAAACAAATATGTTCAGGAAGAAGCAACAAACAAAGAAAATGCACTGGGTGAAAAATATTCAATAGAAACCTCACTTACCAATATGGGGCAAAAATGACACACCAAAGGTTCATAAATTCAAGCCCCACCCATCTCGATCATACAGGCCACCTCATCTCAAAGGAAACAAAATTTATCTCCTAGAATTGCAGAGGCTTCTACAACAAATCTAAGGTTGAATCCCTCAGAGACCTTATCAATTAAGAGAAGCCTTCTGTAATTCTCCTCCAGGGGACTAAAATGGATGAAATATAATCAATTCAATCATGTAAAATAGCTTTCTAGAACAGAGAAGGAACAACCATTAGCTCAGAAGACACGTCAGGAGGAATTATGAATCTCTAGAATCCAAATCATTATGATCATGTGGTAAATCTACCCTCAAAACACTAGTTACTTATTGTTCTTTGCAACAAATACTACGAACATAAAATATCAATCATAAATATATACATGCCAAATAGATATATGGAAAATATTGAATGTTGGAGATATTTGAATTCCCTCAAAGACAACTTAGAACCATTTACTTGTATAGTAGTTGGGGATTTTAATACAATCACACAAAATACAAAAGAAGAGGTGGGAACATAGTAAAATACCCAATGAGAGAGCACATGGAGAACCTCATTGCTGACTGGGATATGTTTGATGTTAAAACCCTAAAAGGAAAATATACTTGGAGCAACAAGAAATCAGGGCCTAGCCATATTGTTTCCCACGCCTTGATCGCTTCCTCATCCACAATAAATTCCTTCTTCTCCCCCTCTCCATAAGCTCCAATATCACCCCCTATGCAATCTCTGATCATGAGCCCATTTCCCTCACCCTATCTCCCCCCAAAAATAATGGCCCTATTCCCTTCAAATTCAATCCACTATGGCAGCAAAAATCCTCGATCGTTCACATCATTAAAGAATCCTGGAAAACTCCTTTTCAAGGATCACCATGTTTAAATGGATACTTGACACTGAGAGGGGGGGTGAATCAATGTCACAAAACTNTTGGGTTATTATGCAACCTCTTTTGAATGTGAAAAGGGGCTCTTTAGGGCACAATTAGGTCTTTGACCAGCCTCCCCATGCAGATTGATCTCGGATTTGATGTCAAATCGACTTGGGAGCCGATCCATTAGTGGTTGGGAGGCTGACCAGCTTCATAAATGCACCGTTTGGCAGGCGCGCGGGTTTTGCACCCCACAGCCGCGCATATGCGCTCCAGATACGAAGATATTGCGCGCGTGTGCGTGCGCGCCCAGTGGGTGCAAAGCGCTTTTTAATTTTTTGGCCATTTTGCATAGTTTTGACCTTTTTGCTGTGCTGTGGAATTAATCCTTGTGCCATGAACGTCTGTTTTTCTGTGCTGATGATGCGGAGTTCTTGTCGCCCTGTGCGGACGAAATTTCAGTGATAACATCCCCCTCTCCATAAGCTCCAATATCACCCCCTACGCAATCTCTGATCATGAGCCCATTTCCCTCACCCTATCTCCCCCCAAAAATATTGGCCCTATTCCCTTCAAATTCAATCCACTATAGCTGCAAAAATCCTTGATCGTTCACATCATTAAAGAATCCCGGAAAACTCCTTTTCAAGGATCACCATGTTTAAATGGATACTTGACACTAAGAGGGGGGGTGAATCAATGTCACACAACTTTGGACAATTTTCCACTTTTCATAAATTAACTGAACAACAAATATTTATTTCATTTTCTTAATCAATATATATAAAAGAATAAATACTTTATTTATTTATTTAACTTGAATGAATACATAATATCAATCTTTGAATTTCATCTTCAAACAATTATGAGAGACCCAACTCTCTGTTACAAGACCCAACTTGTAGTTATCATATCCAACTGAGAAATGAGGAATCCAATCCTCATAACAAGTTCCATCTTGTTGATCTCAGATCCAACTGAGATGTGAGGAATCAAATCCTCATACAAGACCCAACTTGTAAACATACACCAACATGATAGAATGAACCTTCATTCAATCCATTATATATAAATATATATACTTCAACAAATTCAACTACACTTCTTCTCACCATTCCTTCTTGTTTATATAGTCTTCCAACTGGTGTGAATTTGAATCATTGTGTCTTTTGATATTTGAACCATTGTAGCTTTTCATTTTAAATGATAATATTAATCTTTAATTAACATCATTTTTCCTTTTATCCTTTATTCATAATGCTCATGAATTAACTCTCTTTTAATCATGATTGTGTGTCGGTTCTTTTCATGTCTTCATGAGTTGATCAAAGACATGGATTGACTCATTATATCGTACTCATGCTTTTGCTGTGTTCTTAGTTCACCAACATATCATATTTGATCTTTTATCAATTATTTGTATTATTCTAGTGTTAACTCTCTGTCGAATTAAATATTTATGAGACACTTCCTTCAAAACATTTACATATGACCATATGCGCAAAACCACGGGCTCATTGAATTAAGTGCTACCTCTTCTTTTTCCCTTTGTTTCTTTATTCCATACGACCACAGGTGGTGACCAAGCACTAGCCCAAGCGAGTGCTTGATCACTTATCGAACAAATGTCATGTTTTAATCTCCTGATGAGATGGATGACTGTTGGTATTTTGGGACTTCATCATTCACGACTTCCAACCTCTTTACAAATCTCCCAAATAAAAGATGCGTGGCCATAATCTTCAACGATTGAGAACGCTCTCCAAAGTAGATCAACGGTTAGTTTCAATTCATAGTTTACACTTATTCTATCCTTCCACTTTGCTTGATCAACGGTCGATAACACTCCTGAATTAGATCAACGATTAGCATTAACTTCGGCCTTCGACACTTTGGGTGATTTCTCCTTCACAATATTTCGGAGTTCATTTCGCCAAACTAGATTGGACGGTTGGAGTTTATTTGCACGATGAATGGTTCTCATTCATTTTGGAACTTCAGGACTTCAGGCATTTGCTGGTGGTGAAACTCCCGCAGTAAAACTCTCGGAGTGACGTAACTTGCTGACGTCACTTGTTGACGTGGCACTAACTGAGTGTCTGCCACATGTCACTTAGATTCGTGACTTACAAATACCTGAAATTCCAACTGCACTTTGACACTTGTCATTATCTGATTACACCACATGTCCTTGCTGACATGGATCTACTCATGTGGCACATGTTCTTCTCCTGGATCTAACGGTTGCCCTAACTCCCGAAATGTATCCCAGATCGATGGCTGAGAGCGACTTTGAAACTTCGACGTTCGGGTTAACTCATATGTTCTGAATCCTTTTTCTCCGAAGTGGTAAGAATCAAAGTTGACTATTATTTTGATCCAACAACCATCATGTATTGTCCAAATATGATGGTTCTCATTTAACCCGAAAAGGATTAACTCAATCCAACGACTATCGGGAATTTGGGTGTTCGAGATCTTAGGCCTTTTTCCTTGCTTATCCTATCCTTCTTCTTTCCTTGATCCAACGATCAAGATATTTCCCAAAGTGTTCCTTAGATCCAACGTCTCATGTCCACTTCAGGACTTCGGCCTTCGGGACTTCGGGTAATTCGATTTCTTCGCTTCCCAATTCTCCCGAAGTGAGATTCCCCGAAGTGTAAACCTCGAGTAACTTCACTTCATCTAATGTTCATTCTTTAACCCGAAGTGTAACCTCCTCACAACTTTTAACCTAAAATGAATGTTGTTCATTGATAGTGATCTTAGATCGACGACTCGATCTGTCTGCGATGCTTCTTTGCCTTGGTTTAAATCCAACGACTCTTCTTTTTCCCAAAGAATTTCCTATGATCAGATGGCTCACATTTACTTAGAAACTTTGGCTTCGACTAAAATTCCTTCATGCACATTTCCTTTGGTCGATTTTACCCAAAGTGGTCAAAGCTGGGCTGACCATTCGTATGTCACTTCCATGATCTATGGTTCATGACTAACTCTATCCTTCCACTCAACTTGATCCAACAGTTGATGTGGATTGTGGAATCATAACTTGCGCGTGGTTTAGTCCATCGCCCAAACTCCGCAATTTGAAGTTGTGCAATTATTGGTGAGTCAACCACAGTCGTTGATCTTTGAATCGATGAGATTTGAAGATCTAGAATAATTGCGGGATTGGAAATAATGTATAGTTTAATTATCCCTTCGTGCTCCACAATCAATCCTTTCCATTGATCTGGCGCTTGCATATCCGACGGTCATGACTTGATTTGATCGTTGACCAGTCCTCCAATGGTACTTCTCGTGTAATCTGACGGTCTAGGCTAATTTCTAGATTGGAATTAACGTGTTGTTTAATTCTCCCTTCACACTCCACAATCAATCCCTTCCATTGATCTGGCACTTGCATATCCAACGATCACGAATTAATCTTATCATGTTTCTGCAATGTGATTTTGCTTCTGAGATTTTGATCTTTGCATGTTGTCTGACATTTTCATTCTCTGCTAACTGTTATACTGTTGACATCAATGACAATTTCATCAATGGTAACTCAACAATGAAAATTCATCATAACAACTTATCATCACATCACAATGGCATCGATTGTTGACATCAATGACAATATGTCCAACAATATCTCCCTTTGTCATTGAGGGAAACACACTAACTTCATACACAAACCCCCCCTATGATTATGCTTTTCTCTATGAAGTTAATCTCCCCCTTTGACATCAATGGAAAAGGGTTGATTTCCTTATGATCAAACTCTGTTTGTCTGCATTTTGTTGACCAAAATATGAACTTGGGTAACTCCCCCTACATTCATGCTATGCCTGTCATAATTGAATGACTCCCCCTGTCAATATGCTCTCTCTGCCTCTGACTACTCTCCCCCTTTGTTTATGAAAGGGTATCTCTTCCTGACAGGGTCTCTTCTCCTATTAATTTTAAAAACTCTTGGCATAATCCTTTGATTTTGTAGAACCCAATTTAAATTTCTTTTTGTATTTTCTTTCTTTGGCTAACAAATTATGACTTCATCAGAATTTGATATTGTCCCATATTCTTCTATAGGCACTTCCTTTTCTTGGGCTTGATTTATTTCATATTGAATTTCATATTCTTTATTAGGAACTTTAACCATCATGTTCTTATTATTAATGTCTTCATTTTCAGGTGTAATATCATCTTTCTTTCTTCCTCCTTCAGATTTTCTTCTCCATATCTTTCTATGAGATATTCTGCTTTTTGGATCTTCTCTTTCTAATTGTGTTTTTGGATATTTGTCATCTCCTTTCTTCTTCCAACTTTTATTAGGTTTTGTGACTGACTTGAATGACTTATTCAAATATTGACTTTTTGTATTCTTGTAGTTTTGGGATTTGTACCCAAACCTATCATGGTTGTAACATCTCATTGTATGACAAAATTTTGTTGTGTGCCCAACAAAATTACATCTCCAACATCTAATTGAGTTTTTGGATTTTCTTGTATATCCTTCCTCTAGTTTCTTGCAGTCCATTTCTTTATGGCCAAAGCTATGACAACAAAAGCAATAGCCATTGAAGGTGTTTCCATTCTTAATTTTATTTTGGCTTGAGAAATATGTCATTTGATTTTCTTCTTCCTTTTTACTTCTATAGCTTCCTTCTTTACCAAAGTTCATGACTTGTAATTGCTTTGTACTTGCAGCTTTTCCTTTTAAGAAGGATGATCCTTTCTCATGTTTGTAAATGGTGCTCCCTTTGTTATTGTATTCTTTTTTATTGTATCCAAGACCAATTTTGTCATCAACTGATCTTTGGATCTTCCAAATATTATCTAGGATAGCTGATCTATTTTGGAAATTGACAATCTTATTTGTCTTTTCATTCATCTTTTTGAGATTGACTATTTCTAACTTCAATATTTGACATAATTATTCCTTTTTAGTCAACTGAATCTCCATGGATTCTTCTACTTCTTTAGCATGTTCAATTTGAGTCTTTAGATTGATGATTATTTCTTCTGTCTCATCCAAGACTTCTTTGTATTTAATAGTTTTGTCATACATCTTCAATTATTCCATGTCTTCTGTTAGATTAGTAACTTAGGTTTTCAATCTTTTGATCTCTTCTTCTTTGTTTTCTAACTGAATCTTTTGCTCATGATCTTCATTATTAGATTGATCTAACCGTTGAAGTAGATGTAGATTTTAACCTTGTACAATATTTACTGCAAACATATTTTCAGTAAAAGAACATAAAAGATACAATGAAATACACAAACATTACACAAAGTTTTTTCCCCTGGAAACCCAAACCAGGAAAACTAGCATATTCTATATTCATTCATAGTGATACATTGTTTACAATACAATATACATATAGGAACCAGTGACATCCAAAACCCTAACCCAATGACCTAGATTAGTCAACAACCCTAATTCCTTAACAGGAAATAGAAAACCATCGGCAAAAAACCATGCGCCGAAAAACCACCTAAATATGTGACACATTTCCTGAGGCAATTTTTTTTTTTCTGGGGTGCTTCCCCCGAACCCCCGCACAGGGGGCTTCGCCCCCTCTAACCCCCCTGTGCACCTGAAGAAGTGCACAGACACTACTACTCGTGCAAATAATATAACACATACCCAACATTCTCCCACTTGTTGTTTTCTTTACATACAAGGGGTTACAAGGTTACATAGTCAACAATCTGGGGCAACAATGCCCATGGATCCTCTACACCAAGATAAATTCTCAGTGATCACAGATTTTGTTAATGAGTCTGCAACATTATTCAAAATGTCCACCTTCATCAACGATACTTTCTTTTCTTCAATCATGTCTTTCACAAAGTGATATTGAATATCAATATGCTTTGTCTTTGAATGATAAGCCAGGTTCTTCGCCAGAAATATTGCACTTTGACTGTCACACTCTATCCATACAACTTGTTGTACCAACCCCATACTTGAACACAATCTTTGTAACCATACTACTTCCTTACTTGCATGAGTGGATGCCATGTATTCAACTTCTGTAGTTGAAAGTTCCACTACAACCTGTCTTTTGCTCATACAACTTATTGCTCCTCCAAACAGGTTAAACACATACCCACTTGTAGATCTCCTACGATCTAGATCTCCAACCCAATCCGCATCCACAAAGCCATGTATATCCACCACTCTATCCAATCCCGGTCTTCCTTCGTAGCACAATCCATAGCTAGAAGTGCCATGCAAATACCTGAAAACCCTTTTTATTGTTGTCCAATGCTCCTTCCCTGATTTTGACATATACCTGCTCAAAAATCCCATTGCATGTGCAATGTATGGTCTAGTACAGACCATTGCATACATCAAAATTCCAACTGCACTCGCGTATGGAACACGAGACATGTCCTCCTCCTCTTCATGTGTCTTGGGACATTGATCCACATATAACTTTACACCAACATGAATAGGAACCTTGACCAGTTTACATTCCTACATATTAAACCTCTGCAATATTGTCTCGACATATTTTCTATGATTTAACCAGAGATTCCTCTTTTTCCGATCTCTTTTAATTTCCATGCCCAAAATTAAATTTGAAGCACTGAGATACTTCATGTCAAATTTAGAGGACAACTGAGTTTTCACATCCTGGATAATCTCCTTGTTGTTTCCTATCAGCAACATGTCATCCACATACAATACCAAATAAATCAAATGATCACCAATTAATTTAAAAAACACACAGTGATCCTCTTTTCTTCTTGTGAAGCCAAATCCAAGCATATAAGTATACAATTTTTGATACCACATCCTTGGTGATTGTTTTAAACCATACAGTGACTTTTTCAGCTTGCATACCAACTTCTTCTTTCCCTTCACAGTGTAAGATTTTGGTTGCTTCATATAGATTTCTTCTTCCAGATACCCATGTAGGAATGTTGTCTTCACATCCATCCGTTCTACTTCAAAATCAAATGAAGCAACAATAGATAACATAAATCTTATAGAGGTTAACTTGGCAACACGAGAAAAAATCTCACAAAAATCAATTCCCTCAACCTGGGAATAACCCTTTGCTACTAACTGAGCTTTGTATTTCTCCACTTTTCCTTTTGCATTCAACTTCTTTTTAATACCCATTTTCTTCCAATGGGATTTCTTCCAGTTGGCAACTCCATTATATCCCAAGCCTCATTCTTATCCAAAGATGCCATTTCTTCGCCCATGGCCCTTTTCCAGAGATTTCCATCCTCTGAATCCACTGTCTCCCTGACAGTTCTAGGATCATCATCAGTAATAGACAAAGACAAATTTGAACAAAAATCAGATGGAGTATACCTTTCCGGTAGCCTTCTTTCTTGAACCGATCTCCTCAATACTGGAGTATGAGGATCTTCTTCTTCTGATTCATGTTCTTCTATAGAGTCTGATTCATCATCCTTTAAATGAAACTCTATTTTCTCTGGTTCTTCCTTACTTGGCAGGACTTCCTATTTAACAACATCCTTCATTTCTCTAATACCACATCTCGAATATACACTACCTTCTTAGTTTCTGGGTTCCAAAACTTATAACCTTTGAGACCATCTTTATATCTAATAAAGATACACTTTTCATCCTTATTATCTAGCTTACTCTTGTTTTCCTTTGGAACATGAACATATGCATCACAACCAAATACCTTGAGATGTGTGAGAGAAGGTTCCTTACCAGTCCATACCTCTTGTGGAGTCTTGTCATCCAATGTTGATGAGGGTGATCTGTTGACCCTATAACATGCAGTACCCACTTCCTCTGTCCAGAATTATTTCCCTAACCCGGCACCACTGAGCATGCAGCTTGCTTTTTCCATTAGTGTCTTGTTCATCCTTTCTGCATCTCCATTCTGCTGAGGTGTATATGCAGTAGTCGTCTTCCTTGGTATACAAAACTTCTTACATAATTCTTCAAATTCATTCCCATAGAACTCTCTTCCATTATCTGTCCTCAACACCTTAATTATTTTCTCTGTTTGATTCTCAACAAGAGCCTTAAACTCTTTAAACTTGTCAAAGACTTCATATTTCTTCCCGAGGAAATATATCCAAGTATTCCTCGAGAAGTCATCTATAAATGAGACATATTACACATATTTTCTCAATGTTGGGACCGACACAGGTCCAAAAAAATCACTGTGAACTAGCTGTAAAATTCCTTCTGCCCTCGTTGCACCAGAGGGGAATCTTACCCGATTCTGCTTCCCATATAGAAAATGTTCACAGAAATCAAAATCTAGGAGAATTTAGACATACCTTCAACCATACCTTTACCATGTAGTAGTCGAAGATCATTCTCTCTGATATGCCCTAGTCTTTGATGCCACAACATAACCTTTTCTCTAGAGACTGTAGGAGTTCTTTATTCTTCAAATCCAATATAAGGAATAATGGAACTATTACACCCATCACTAATAGTGCTTCCTTGCAACTTATACAGAGTTCCAAACAAAACTCCTTTCAACAACACCATTTCTCCTAGAACCATCCTGCAGGTTTCATTTTCAAATATTATTTTACCCCTACATCGTCCATTTTTCTTACAGAAATCAAATTTCTAGACAAACCTGGGATGTGCAGAACACTAGGTAGTGTTCTAATCCTTCCATATATGAGCCTCATATTGACTTTTCCTCGTCCTATGATTCTGGTTGTCAAATCATAACCTAAGAAAACATTATCTCCATCATACCTTTCATATTCGCAGAACCACTCCCTGTGGGGATTCATATGAAAGGATGCACCAGAGTCAACCAACCATGCCTCATGATCTGCATGTGTGGTTGAAGAATCCAAGTACACATCCCCTCCTTCTTACTTGGAGGTCTTTTCTTATGTATAAGGAGATTCTTCAGATCCCTTCTTTTTCTTAACTTTTGATCTACACTGCTTCGTGTAATGCCCTTATTTTCTACATCTCCAACATACCTTTACAAACTTTCCGGGAGATTTAGATCTACCCTTAGACTTAGATCTCCCACTTGAGAACTTACATCTATTTCTTTCCTGGGAACGTCCTCTTGCAAATAATGTGTATGTGCTCTGTCCTTCCATATTCTTCCATCTCATCTCCTCCGACAACAAGCAAGAGACCACTTCATCAAACTTCAAGGCAGTTGTATTACTACCTATGGCCACGACTAGAATATCCCAGGAGTATGGTAAAGAACACAGTAAAATGATACATATATCTTCATTTGAAATTTTAATCTCAACAAATACTAACTGACTTACCATAGTATTGAAGGCGTTCAAATGCTCTGCAACTAAGTCTCCATCTCTCATCCTCAAGTTATACAAATTCTTTCTCAGGAATAGTTTATTCACTAGGGGCTTAGACTGATAAAACTTCCCCAACTTATCCCATAAATACTTGGTTGTAGCTTCCTCTAACACATTCAGTAATACTAAATTTGAGAGGCACAATCAGATTGTGCTCTTTGCCTTCCGATCCAAATTTTTCCAGTCATATGCTAAAGTTCCTGTAGGTGCAGTACCTGGATCTACCACGATCCACTAATCTCTGTCCACCAACAGATCTTCCATCTTGAGCTTCCACAGCTCAAAATGTTTCCCATTAAACTTCTCGATATCCATATTCAAATTTCTTGCCATTTCTTTTCACTTGAAAAGTCAATACCACAGATCTCCCACTATAACAAGGATTATCATAGTCACGACCCAAACCCTTGACCACAAAGGCATCCCCCTGAAGCCAACAAAGCTCTGATACCAAATGAAGATTTTAACCTTGTACAATATTTACTGCAAACAAATTTTCTGTAAAAGAACATAAAAGATACAATTGAAAATACAAACATTACACAGAGATTTTTCCACTGGAAACCCAAACTACGAAAACCAACATATTCTATATTCATTCATAGTGATACATTGTTTACAATACAATATACATATAGGAGCCATCGACATCCAAAAACCTAACCCAATGACCTAGATTAGTCAAAAACCCTAATTCCTTAACCGAAAATAGAAAACCATCGACAAAAAACCATGTGTTGAAAAAGCACCTAAATATGTGACACGTTTCCAGAGGCATAATTTTTTTTTTTCGAGGGCGCTTCCCCCGAAACCCCCTACACACTCGATGCAGTGCACAAACACTACTATTCGTGAAAATAATATAACACATAACCAACAATAGAAACATATCCTTTTGTTGGAGTTTCTCCAACTCTTCTAGAGTGCACATAGTTGTGTACTCAAGAAGATTAAGACATCCATTGGAACTTTAATATGAATATAATTTATTGGTTGCGTATGAATATTTTCTATTGCAACTGTAACATTAGTCTTAAGAGTATGTAATTTTT
>SNQJ01S0009405.1:124546-145912 GCA_010110895.2 Picea sitchensis | reverse complement strand
TTTAGTGATTACTGAGGTATGCCTCAATTCCTTGATGAGGTTGTCTTCCTCATTGTTGACTGAGATCAAATCCTGCATTTCATTCTGATTAGAAATCTTTTTCTCTATATTATGTTCTTCAATCTGATTGCAATTTTCCTTTTCTTTATCTTGTTCCTTATCTTGATAAGAATTCTCTTCTTCTGAGTTTTTTTCTTTATTCTGACAGGAATCCTCTTTATCCGAGTCTTGTTCCTCACTTTGACTAGATTTCTCTTCTTCTTGTGTTTCATTCTCATAACAATTTTCTAGTTGGAGCCATAATTCTTTAGCAGATTTGTAGTGTCTCATCTTTTCTTTGACTTGGTTTGACAATCCATCCTAGATTTATTTTAAGGCTACTGAATTGTTTCTCCTTGCCTCCTTTCCATTTTTGGTTTTTCTCTTTGAATTAGTCAAGTGCCAGGGCTTACTTACTATCAAATACTAAATTCTAGATCTCTTGACTTCAGATATCTTTTCATATTTTCCCTCCATGATGAATAATTTGTTCCATCAAATAAGGGAGCTTCATTTGTGGAGATAGCAATTTGTCCACCCATTTCTTCTAAATATACCTTCAGTGTTTAAACAGTGCTGAATGAACCTTTCTCTAATACCAATTGTTGAAATGGATACTTGACACTGAGAGTGGGGGTGAATCAGTGTCACAAAACTTTGGACAATTTTCCACTTTTCATAAATTAATTGAACAAAAAATATTTATTTCATTTTCTCAATCAATATATATAAAAGAATAAATAATTCATTTATTTATTTAACTTGAATGAATACATAAGATCAATCTTTGATTTTCATCTTAAACAATTATGAGAGACCCAACTGTCTGTTACAAGACCCAACTTGTAGTACTCAGATCCAACTGAGAAATGAGGAACCCAATCCTCATAACAAGTCCCAACTTGTTGATCTCAGATCCAACTGAGATGTGAGGAATCCAATCCTCATACAATACCCAGCTTGTAAACAGGCACCAACCTGATGGAATGAACCTTCATTCAATCCATTGTATATAAATATATATGCTTCAACAAATTCAACTACACTTCTTCTCACCATTACTTCTTGTTTATATAGTCTTCCAACTGGTGTGAATTTGAATCATCGTGTATTTTGATATTTGAACCATTGTACCTTTTCATTTTAAATGATAATATTAATCTTTAATTCACATCATTTTCCTTTTATCCTTTATTCATAATGCTCATGAATTAACTCTCTTTTAATCATGACTATGTGTTGGTTATTTTGTATTCATGAGTTGCTCACATACATGGTTCGACTCATTATATCGTACTCATGCTTCTGCTGTGTTCTTAGTTCACCAACATATCATATTTGATCTTTTATCAATTCTTTGTATTATTCTAGTGTTAACTCTTTTTCAAATTAAATATTTATGAGGCGCTTCCTTCAAACCATTTACATATGACCATATGCGAAAAACCATAGGCTCATTGAATTAAGCGTTGCCTCTTATTTTTCCCTTTGTTTCTTTATTCCATACGACCACAGGTGGTGACCAGGCGCTAGCCCAAGAGAGTGCTTGATCACTTATCAAACACCGATCACGTTTTAATCTCCCGATGATATGGACAACTACAGGTAATTCGAGACCTCATCCTTCGTGACTTCCAACCTCTTTACAAATCTCCTGAATAAAAGACGCATGCCCATAATCTTCAACGGTTGAGAATGCTCTCCAAAGTAGATCAATGGTTAGTGTCACTTCATATTTTACACTTATTCTATCCTTACATTAGCATTAGCATTAACTTAATTAGTTTACACTTATTCTATCCTTACTTAATTAGATCAATGATTAGCATTAACTTCGACCTTCGACACTTCAAGTGATTTCTCCTTCACAATCTTCCGGAGTTCATTTCACCAAAGTAGATCAGACGGTTACAGTTTATTTGCACGATGAATCGTTCTCGTTCATTTCGGAACTTCGGGACTTCGAGAATTTTCTGGTGGCGAAACTCCCTAAGTAAAACTCCTGGAGTGATGTAACTTGTTGACATGGCACTGACTGAGTGGCTTCCACATGTCACTTAGATTTGTGACTTACACATATTTGAAATGTCAACTGCACTTTGACACTTGTCATCATATGATTGTGCCACATGTCCTTGCTGACGTGGATCTCCTCATGTGGCACATGTTCTTCTCCTAGATCTAATGGTTGTCCTAACTCCTGGAATGTATCTCAGATTGATGGCTGAGAGCGACTTCAGAACTTTAGCGTTCGCGTGAACTCATATGTTATAAACCTTTTTTCTCCGAAGTGGTGAGCGCCGAAGTTGACCATTATTTTGATCCAACGACCATCATGTATTTTCTAGATCTGATGGTCCTCATTTAACCTGAAGAGGATTAACTCAATCCAATGACTATCGAGAATTCAGGATCTCAGGCCTTTTTTCTTGCTTATCCTATCCTTATTATTTATTTGATCCAATGGTCAGGATATTTCCTGAAGTGTTCCTTAGATATGACATCTCATGTCCACTTCGGGACTTCGGGCAATTCAATTTCTTCACTTCCCAATTCTCCCGAAGTGTAAACGTTGAATAACTTGACTTCATCTAATGGTCATTCTTTAACCCGAAGTGTAAACTCCTCACAGTTTTTAACCCAAAATGAATGTTGTTCGTTGATATTGATCTTAGATCGACGACTCGATCTGTCTGTGATGCTTCTTTTCCTTGGTTTAAATCCAACGACTCTTATTTTTCCCAAAAAATTTTCTACGATCGGATGGCTCACGTTTACTTTGGAACTTCAACTTTGGATAAAATTCCTTCATGCACATTTCCTTAGGTCGATTTTACCCGAAGTGGTCAAAGCTGAGCTTGCCATTCGTATGTCACTTCCATGATCTATGGTTCATGACTTACTCTGTCCTTCCACTCAACTTGATCTAATGAGTGACGTGGATTGTGGAACCGTTACTTGCACGTGGTTTAGTCCATCGCCCAAACTCCACAATTTGAAGTTGTGCGATTATTAGTGAGTCAAGCACATTCATTGATCTTTGAATCGATAAGATATGACGATCTAAAATAATTGTGGGATTGGAAATAACATATTGTTTAATTCTCGCTTCATGCTCCGCAATCAATCCCTGCCATTGATTTTGCGCTTGCATATCCAACGGTCATGACTTGATCTGATTGTTGACCAGTCCTCCAATGGTCCTTTTGTTGTAATATGATGGTCTAGGATAATTGCGGGATTGGAATTAATGCGTTGTTTAATTCTCCCTTCGTACTCCACAATCAATCACTACCATTGATCGGGCGCTTTCATATCCAATGGTCACGACTTAATCTGATCATGTTTCTGTAGTTCACTTTTCCTTCTGATCTTTTGATCTCTGCATGTTGTCTAACATTTTCATTCTTTTCTAACTGTTATACTATTGACATCAATGACAATTTCATCAATGGTAACTCAACAATGACAATTCATCATAACAACTTATCATCACATCACAATGACATCGACTGTTGACATCAATGACAATATGTCCAACACACCAACCTTTTTCTAGGAAAGAAAACTGAGGGCAGTCAAATTATCCCTAAATACATGGGTTAAGGACTCTTATATCCCTCCAAATCAAGAAATAACACACATAATGATGGAGCTTGAATCCATTCAATAGGAATTGGAAACAACAAAAGTAGCATAAACCCTCCTACAAAAAGGAGAGGGAGGCCTATAAAAACGTGCATCAAGCCTTTCAAAAAGAAGGAGAAGAATGGAAGCTCAAATATCGTAGTCTTTGGCTTCAATCAGGGGACTCCAATACAACATATTTCCATAAGCAGGCACAACATAAGCACCAAAAGACATAATCCAAAAAATACAAATAGACATAGGACAAACCCTAGAATATTTCACTCAGATAAAGGAAGTAGCTACAAATCATTATAAGAAAATTTACTCAAAATATCAGGAGGAGGATGAATAAGATACCATGCAAACCATATTGGAAAACATCCCCACATGCATCACCAAGGAAGAAAATGAGACCCTCATTAGAGACATTAGTGAAGAAGAAATCTCTCAAGAAATTTCGATCTTGGGCCAAGATAAGACCTGTGGACTACATGGTTTATTTATTCATTTCTATAAATCTTTCTGGACACAATAAAAAAATATCTCAAGAGGATGCTTAACAACACTTTGAAGAAGAAAAAAGTAGGAGGAGAAACCAACTCAACTTTTTTGGCCCTAGTTCCAAAAGAGTCTAATTCTTCCAACTTTTCTAGGTTCAATCCCATCTCTCTATGTAATTCAACATACAAAATAATTACAAAAATAATTCCTAACAGACTCAAACCTCTATCAGGAAAGATGATCTCGGAAAATTGAGGGGGGTTCATGGAAAATCAAAAAATTATTGACAATATCATCTTAGTACAAGAAGCAAAACACACAATTCAAAGTAGAAAAGAAAGGGGCATGGTAATAAAATTAGACATGGAAAATTCCTTTGATCGAGTCAAACATACATTCATGTTCTTAGTTTTGAGAAAATTTGGATTCTAAAATGAGTTTGTAGACTGAATTCAATCCTGAATTAGTGCTCCATGGATATCTCCTTTGATCAATGGAAGACCATCCCAATTTTTCCAGTCCAACTGAGGGCTTAGACAAGGATGTCCCCTCTCTCCCTCTCTCTACATCATCATGGTTGAATCCTTAAGCATAAATCTAGAAGAATACCATTGAATGGAATGCCTTCCTAGTCTCACAATTGCAATAGGCATAAAGGAAATAAATCACTCACAATTATTGGATGGCACCCTCCTCTTAGAAGATGCATCCTCCATCATAGCACGAATATTCAAGAAAACTCTTGATCATTTTCTATCCGTTTCAGGAGGCAAAAATAATATTTCCAAAAGTCAGATATTCAGATGGAATTTCTCAGAAAAAATTAAAACATCACTCTCAAGGATGTTTGACTTTAGGGGGAAATATCATTGAGCCTCATTCAAATATTTGGGCATGCCCATCTCATTAAAATATTCCTCCTCATGAACTTGGAATGAAGTCTTAGAGAAAATTACAAAACGAATACAAAATTGGGGAGCACGTTGGCTCAATCCAGTTAACAAAATTGTACTAATCAAGGAAAGTCTCTCCTCTTTATCAATATATCAATGTGCAACAAAATTGGCACCTAAAGGTGTAATAAAAAAAATCTCCAAACAAATAAGAAGCTTTCTATGGGAGAGAGGTAAGACAAATACTAATAAATTTCACTTACTCAATTGGAAAACTATGTTCCAACCATATGAAAGAGGCATATTAGCAATTAGAGATCCCCTGAAGATGAACATATCTCTAGGAGAAAAGTTGGTATGGATACTAGTCTTAGGACAAACATAATGGTGGAAATCTGCTTTATTAGAAAAATACTTACGAGCCCCTAGAGAAAGAAGTCTAGATATTACACTATCAAATATTAAAGGATATCCCATATGGAAATTGATCAAATTTGTATCCCCCCGATTCCAGCCGAGATCTCCTGGAATCCTGGAAATGGGGCCTCAATAAACATATGGATAAACAACATAATGGGTTGAGAACCTATGGGAAGACGTGAAGCACTTCATCCACTCAGGGATTGGTGTATTCGACAAAGACTCACAAAATTAGAGCACTTCTCGTAATGGGAAGAAAACATGAAATGGATAAGTTGGAAGTCCCCTCACTCACCTACCCACTTTATCCCCTTGGTGTCACAATTGTTCCACTCCCTTGCTAGTTGCGCACCTATTGATACCATCTAACCCGATGAAAGAAGTTCAGGAAATGATTTGAAATTCACTAACTTGATTTGCAAATTATTTTAAGAGTGAATGGACTTAAATTAAATTATAAATCTTAAAGAATAATTGAAAAGTTGAATTGAAGAAATGAATAGTAGAAAGATAAAAACACAAGTTGATAATGGAGTTCACCCATCTTGGGTTATGTCTCTAGGCCCTCTTCAACCGTGCAATCACTCCATTAATACAATGTGAAGAAATACAAAAGATTTATTACATTACAATGGATCTCAAACCTGCAATAAAATGTCTTCAGATCTGCTGCAAGGGATGTGGTATCCCAGAAAGCCACTTCCCACTCTCGATCTACAAAGAAATTGGTCTCAAAAACCATCTTTCTTCAACTTATACATGAAACACCTATGTATAAAAGTAATCTCTCATCCAAAATATTTTAAGATACACGTCCTTAGCACAATGGTTAAAACATTTGGTTTATTTATACCAAGTGACAGGTTCAATCCCATGCCCATTGGGATTTTCGGCCTATACAAATATTATAAATTTAAATACAAAATATCTCATTTTCCATAACAAGGCATAACGTTGGTGTAGGGGTTAAACACATTGGTTGTTTTGGAGGAGGTCACGAGGTCAAACCCGTGGACCATCTGCCTTTGGCATAATGGTTAAAACCATTCACTTTAAATAAAAACTCGTCGCTATCCATAACAAGTTCCACCAATGGTCCCACAGTAAACTGTCCTTTCCAGAGTTGATAAGCCCCTTTTGGGTGAATTGAGCCTACCACGTGGCGACCACATAACCATGCCACACCAATGGGTTCCACGTCACCCTATCATGTCATTTGTCTTCCATGTCATTTGCATACCACATCAAATGCCTCATGTTATGGGACAAAATCGCACAAGGATCTCACTAAATGATTAGCAAGATCTCCTTAGGATTATCCTAGTAATCTAGACATAAGAGGGTTTAGACTCCTATGATTTCCTAGATCTAGATTCAAACACATGGATTCAAACATAACCCAATGAGTGGTGGAGATTACATACCTTTATCTGTAGGTTGTCCTTCATATATCTTGGATGTTGCAGACCTGAAACTCTAGCTCCAAGCTCCACAACTTGCTTCTTGCACACAAAAGACAAACAAAACCTCTATACTTTGGGGTTATAATCATAGATATAACTTGCTTCTAATAAAATGTATAATGGAATGAATCAGATCTAAACATTCATGAACTAATAAAAAATGATATGGAGGAAAACCAATAATCTATTATATATAATAGAGAACTTACATCAAAACATACCTTGGCAATGATGCCATTTTCTCTTAACTCCTTTCTCCTTGCTTATCCCTTTAGCTTCTTGGTTAGGCTAGGCTATCTGACTTCTAGCTGTGATAGATAGGAGAAGAACCTTTGCAAATAGACAAGATAACAATACTCTTGGATTCTCCTTTCTCTTTCCCAAGATTTCTCTTTGCTATATATCTCTTTGGAGGAGGATCGAGAGAGATTATAGATCTTCTAGAGACCAATAAAGACTCGAATGTTGTGAGCTCATAGTCCCTTACCACCAAGATACATCTCATCCCTCGTCCATCTCTTTGTAACTCCACAAATATAGAATTTTTAAAGATCATCACTTGTTTCATTACTGATGACTGGTGATGATCATCGCTTATTGCACTACTGATGACATGTGATGATCATCTCCTATTGTCCACTATGTGTCCTACGATGATCTCCAAAAAGGGCTCAAATATTAGGAAAAATATGTGTTTTTTCTTACATCTTCACATGGATTCCCTTCTAGCATGTAGGTGGAAATTAAGGCTGTAAAATATGCCCCCTAATGTGTGAGGCCAGGAAAGGAATGGATGGTTGAAATAAATTACAATAAAATATCGTCCATATGAGATAGCATGAGGAGAGAGAAAAGGAGGTTCGGAAGCCAAATAAGTCATGAAATAAAACACCAAGTATGAGAGCATAAATAGATCATCCCCTAGGTAGACATACTCAGACTCTGAATGAGCATGGCCGAAAAGAAATACATTGTGGATCCATGATGTGAAATGCTAGACCTTGGCCATGAAAGAATACATAATGGATCCAAGTCATCAATAATATTGTAGCCACGAGACAATACAACATGGATCTATGTCATGAACACCATCATAGCCATAAAAAAATACAATGTGGATCTATGACACAACATATAGATATCATGAAGGAAACAAGAACTGAGGAGGGTGCCCCTGAAGTCTTCAAAGTACTCATATACAAGTGATATACTCCATCACAACTTGGGAGGGGCACTGTGAATGAAGGGTTTGGCTGCATCAGGAATTCTCATATCTCTGTAGCTACTACTGGACTCCCTCTAGGAGAAATCACTTCCCCAACAACCTCTCTCACCTTGAGAGAGTTGATCATAGGACTGACAACCTACTTCTTCTGTTCATATCTTAAATCAACCAGGTAGCCATAGTATTAAAATCGATTAAGGAAATGGATGACTCAACAAGGTATAGAGTTTCACGATGGCAGAGGGTTCAACAATGGCGAAAATGGCTCTCTTCATGCTTTCTCAGTGCACGAGTGTGTGCGTGTAGGGAAAATATGGAAAGAATGGTCAGAATGGCCCAAATGGTGAGAGCGCCCCCCCACAAAGATGGAATTTCCCCACATAAATTTTCATGCGTCCTGGATGACACTTGGCTCTCCAGGAGCTCGTTCCTTTCCACTTGGAGCTTTGTTCCTCTCCTTAAAGGAACGTAAGATAACTAGTTTTATTTCCCAAAATTTAGTAACTTAGGAAATACATTATAATATCCCCTTGGGTTATGCCCTCAAGCTTAGCCCTGTTGAAATTACTAAGACAACTGAGAGGGGGGGGGGGTGAATCAGTTTTTACTGAGATTAAACAATCATATGACTATTCAAACAATTTTTATTCTTCTCCAAGTGACCATCAATATTATACAGGATATGAACAAAATAAATAATGAACATCAGTCACACATAAGATATACACAAAGACAATTATTCACGAGGAAACCCATAAAGGGATAAAACCTCTTCTTATTTGAATGATAGGCAGTCTTTTAAGTTTTGTACATCATCTATCTTTGAGCACCAACTCAATGTGAGGTTACCACCTTTGTTTTACAAGCTCCAACTTGCTAAGAGCACCAACCCTCTGATTTCTCTAGTACCCACTAGAAGGAAGCACCAACCTCCTGAGTGTTCCAACACCAACTGGATGGAAGAACCTACTTCCACTTATACAAACACCAACTTGTATAGAAAAAACTCTGTGTTTTCCCTAGCACTACCCTGCCACCCTGTTTTCTAGCCACAACTAGATGGAAGATACAACTTCCAATATTCAAGCACCAACTTGAATACCAGAGGACCACAGTCCTCCCTAGAACCACCCTACCTCCCTGATTATAAATAAATGATTGAATAACCAACAATACAGATATATCAATTCTTACCAATTCTTCTCTGTTCTTTAATTCTTCTCTGCTTCACTATTCTTCTTCTCTGTTCATACTTGTTTTGACTAGCTGTCTCTTTCTATCTGTTCTTTTTTTGTTCCTCTCAAGCTCTTTGGTATGTGTTCATTCTTCTCTCTTCACCTTTTCTGTTATGTTCAACTTCTGTTTCTCATCTCTGAGTTTGATCTCACACTATGCATACTGTGGTTTTCCTTTCTCCTAGTTCAAATCATTTTTCAGTGAGAACAACCAACCTCACACAGTCACGACATTTCTCTTTTATGTTCTCCACAAATTTAGTTACACCTCGAATCTCCAAATAAACGCATCATCTATTGAATCGCCAAACGTCCAAGAACTATGATTCAGTTCGACTAATTGAATTGTAACTAAACAATTAACTGTGAAGTGAAACAATAACCCTTCGATCAAATTATCGATTAATCAACACCATTGGATTACATCCACAGGGTCTCCTGTTTATCTCATATGAACACTGGTTGTGACCGAATGCTAAACATAAAGTGATTTCGCATATCGCGACCTCCTGCTGTGAGTTGCTTCCAAACTCCCGAAAAAAGAAACTCTGAAATGGAGCTTAGCAGCACTAGATCCTTCACTTCTCTTCCTCTAATGTGACCACAATTTATGACCAGGGGCCAAGCACAAGGGTGTTTCACAATTTCGCATATCGCGACCTCCTGCTGTGAGTTGCTTCCAAACTCCCTAAACGCGAAACTACAAAATGTTTCATATCAGATCAACGATCAAGATCTCTCCCTCTGATCGAAGGTTGTAATAAATATCATGGAATCTGACTTTGTATCAGATCAATGGTCCAGATCCTTGGTGATCCGATGGTCCAGATCATTTCGCAACATCGCATATCGTGAGTTCCTGTGTCATATTCCTTTGACTCCTCCAATGTGCAAGTCAGTGAAATTCCAATCACTTGCCACATATCCTCTGGCCCCAATGACCATGATTGTTTCGTGACCTCACATATCATGAGTTCCCACACCACACTCCTTTGAATTCTTCACTCTTCGAGTCAGCGAAACGATGACCCTTCACCACGTGCCCTCCTTGACCACGGACGGTCTGGATGATTTCAGAATGATCAACGATTGTGATATTTTAGGAACAATCAATGACTGTGATCTTTTCAGAACGATCAACGACTGTGATCTTTTCGCGAGTTCTAGCAAATCAGCCTTATTCTCTTCGCAGTTATATAGAATCCGATGACTGTTGATCCTCAATGCTCAGATCCAATGTCTGAGATTTGTTCTCCTCTTCTGTCCACTCTTCCTGTCTGAATTAAGATATGACGACCATCGGGAATTCAGGATGAGTGATCCAATGATCACTATTCTCCTCTTTTGTGTGCTTGTCATGTCTGAATTCAGATCTGATGACCATCAGGAATTTAGGATGAGTGATCCAATGATCACTATTGCTCCTCATCTTGAGATTATACTTATGTTCTTGCCATGCCATCTTCGCTGCTCTTCTAATCTTGCTATCATTGGAAAACAAGTATACTCTTGTCATGTTGATCTTTCCATCAATGACAAACAAGCATACTCTGCTTTTCTATCTGTAAATATGCCAACAATATCCCCCTTTGGCATTGATGGAAATCTTGAAGAACCTGAAGAACTGCACTATAGAACCTGAAGAACTACACTATTCTACCCGGACATCCAACCATACCACTATAGCTTCCTTACCACACTTTTTCTCCCCCTTTGACATCAATGTAAAAGAAGAATGACACCCCCCTGATCTTTTGCAATACATCTCTAAGGTATCAGATATGTGACAAGCATGTACTCCCCCTGACAAGGTGAACATATTAGACGAAAGAAGATATAACCCCCAAATTCTTGCGAAGATATCCAAAAGGAGTCGCGGCTAACGGTTTAGTAAATATGTCAGCTATATGTTCTGTGGAAGGAATATAATTCAGCTGAACAAATCTGTTTGTAACCTTCTCTATGAGAAAATGATATTTGATTGGTATATGCTTAGTATTGGAATGAAGAAAAGGATTCTTGGAGACACTAATAGCACTGGTGTTATCATAGTGAATTGGAATTGGATCAATATAAGTTACCTTCAAATCTGCAAGAGTTTGGATCATCCATAAAACCTGAGTGCAACAAGTAGCCACATCAATGTACTCTACCTCTATAGTTGATAACAAAATATATCTCTACTTTTTACTAAGCCATGCTACTAACGAGTCACCCAGGAAGAATGCACCTCCACTGGTGCTCTTTATCTCATCCACACAATTTGCCCAATCAACATCTGAATAAGCAGTTAACTGAAAATTCTGATTTCTAGGATAACACAGACCGTAAGTCATTGTGCCCTTCAAGCATTTGAATATCCTTGTTACAACTACTAAATGAACCTGTTTAGGAGCATACTGATAATGACCTACCATTCCAACATCTTGCATTATATTAGGATGGGATGTTGTGATGTACAAAAGACTGCCTATCATTGATCGATATGTCCTTTAATCAACATCAGGTGAAATATCATCTTTACTGAGATTGGAACCCACCACCATAGGTGTACTAACAGGAGAATAATCTACATAAACCAAATCAACTAATAATTTCATCTACATAAACCAAAACAACTAGTAAATCATCACCTTCAGACTTAATGTAGAGATTGTTGTCAATAGTACCTTTCTTGAACTCTTTGTCTTTTAAAAAATTGTCCAATCTATAATACCAAGATCGTGGTGCTTGCTTCAGTCCATATAAATCCTTCTTCAGTTTGCAGACATAGTCAAGATTATCTGTCAATGAGAATCCTTCAGGTTGCTCCATATATACTTCTTCCTCTAGATCTCCATTAAGAAATGTTGACTTAACATCCATTTGATACACTTTAAAGTTCTTATGACATGAATATGCAAGAAAAATTCTGATGGTTTCCAATCTTTCCACTGGTGAAAAGGTTTCATCAAAATCGTGTCCTTCAACTTGTGCATACCCTTTATAGACCAATCTAGCTTAATTCCTAACAACTTGTCATTTTTCATTCATTTTATTCTTGAACACCCATTTGGAGCCTATTACATTCTTATCTTCAGGTCTAGGAACAAGCTACCAAGTATTGTTCTTCTCAATCTGATCAAGCTCTTCATTCATAGCTCTAATCCAATCATCATGCTTACTGACTTCATCAAAGTTTTTAGGTTCAATCATAGATAGAAAAGAAATCTGAGATTGTTCTGAGTCTTTAATCAATTTCCTTCTTGTTTGAACGCCTTTATTTATATCTCCAATTATATGATTTTTAGGATGATTCTTTCTAGCTATTATGAGAGGTGTTTTTGTTTCTTTCTGCTGATCTTTGTCAGCCTCAGTATTTGTGTCTTCATCTGATTCAAATTATTCTCTTTCTGATCCTTGGACCTATTCACCTTCATCTTCAACTATATCTTCTGTGTTTGGTTCAACACTGATTACATTTCATACCGGGATTTATTCATCAACTTTTATGTCGATACAATCAACCAATTTATGCAGCCTCTTATTGTAACATCTATATCCTTTACTGTTTGTAGAATAACCTAAGAAGATACCTTCATCATCCCTGTCATCATATTTGCCAATATTTTCATCATTATTCTTGATGTAACATTTACACCCAAAGACTTTAAAATGCTTGATTGAAGCAGGTCTTCCAAACCATAGTTCATAAGGAGTCTTGCCACTATGTGGCATGAGATAAGATTTGTTAAGGATATGAACAACTGTATGGATTGCTTCCACCCAATATGTCTAAGCAATATTCCTTTCATTCATCATTGATCTTTCCATCTGCTGAATTGATCTATTTTTCCTCTCAACTACTCCATTTTGTTGTGGAGTCCTTGGAATAGTGTATTCTCGTTTGATTCCATGTTTATCACAGAACTCTTTGAAGTTCCATGAACTGAACTCTCCTCCTCTATCAAACCTTACTACCTTCAATCTTTTTCCTGTTTGATTCTTATTCAGAGCCTTGAACACTTTGAATTTTTCAAATGCTTCAGATTTTTCCCTCAAAAAGGAAACCCATGTTAGTCTAGAATAATCACCAATAATCAACATAAAATAGTTTTCTTTCCCTGTACCTTCTTTTCTTGATGGTCCACATAAGTCCATATGTACTAACTGGAGAGGTTTTTTAGTTGAAGGATTTTTTTTAGATTTGAACTGTGTCCGAGTAAGATTTCCTATATGGTAAGGTTTACAAACAAAGTCATATGGCTTTGATATCTTTGGAAGATATTTTACCGCACAAACAAAGTCATATGGTTTTGGATATCTTGGGAAGATATTTTACTTCCATTGTTTTGTGCTTGGATTATATGATCAAAATTTATTCAGTCTCCTATGCCATAGCCAACTTTCATCATACTTGCTTAATTGACATTCTTCTTTTTCTTCTTTTAACACATAGACATTGTTTTCTGTTCTTATCCCTTTTGCAACCAACTGTCCTGAATTCACAGACTTTATTTTACAATCTTTATAAGTAAAAACAACTTCACATCCTCTGTCACAAACTTGAATGACACTTAGTAGGTTATGTTTCATACCATCTACAAAAAACACATATTGAGCTTTTCCTTTGCCATTACTTAGACTTACTATTCCTTTACCTTTTATTTTTCCTGGTGCATCATTTCCAAAAGTTACATTCCCTGATTTTCTTTCACTTAGAGTTAGAAACTTACTTTTGTCTCCAGTCATATGTTTGGAACATCCACTGTCAATATACCACAGATTCTTTTGACTTTGGGCTGATAACACTAGTCCACAATTGTCATCTTCTTTCTTCTTCCAAACCTTGAAATTTTCAGTAGTGGGATTCAAATCTGGCTTATAATTCCTTAAGCGACAATCTGCAGATTTATGTCCATAATTATGGCAGGTGTAACATTCTGGTTCACTGAATAATAGATCATAACGATTGTTATGCTCAACCTTCATCTTTTTCCCAGCCATCACATGATTTATAGTCGGTGGTTGTTTGTTGCTTGGCTGTCTTAATTTTTTTTGTGGCAGATAATTATTCCTTAAGTATCTTGATTGCTCATATCTAAATCTTAAAGAACAAGTTATAGCTTTGTGACCAAATTTAGAACAGAAAAAACAATATCCATAGAAAAATCTTTTGTACCTGGAAAAAGACTGTCTTCTTTGAGCGGGTTGATTTCTTCCATGATGATAATTTATTTGATCTACAAATTTGGTTCTGGTACTTTTTCTTTCATTCCTTCTTGGTGACTGGTTTTCTTTCTTTGTTTTTGCAGAGTGGTTGTTGTCAATGATTGTAGATTTGAAAAAATTGATGGATTCTGTATTACTTGGATGATCACTACTTGATCCTTCTTCATAGCCCAAGCCAACTTTCAACTTTGGATTCATTTACTGATTTAGAATGGAGGTTAATCCTTCTGAGGCTTTAATACTTGACAGATTTTGGTGATACAATGCCTTAAACTTCTCCATCTCTTTTCTAGTTTCTACTATTTCTTCTTCTAAGGATTCACATCTCACTTTATTCTCTGATAACTGTTGTTTCAGAATGTCCTCTATTTTCTTTGCCTCTTATAACTCCACTTTTAGCAAGGCAAAGTCTTCATTAGGTTTTTTACCATTCATTTTAAACTGCATCAACAACTGTTTTTATTTTCTCTTCTTAAATTCGAGTCTATCAATTTCTTCCAAGGCACTGATTAATTCACCTTCCATATCCACCACAACTTCTTCGTCATCCATGTCACCTCATGTGTGTTCATCATCAATATCTCCCATAGCCAAAAGCATAAAATGATTCACTTTGTCTTTGCAGGATGAATTGCTATCTATGTCTTCTGAGGAGTCGTCATTGTTTTCACACAAACTTTTCTTTTTACCATATTTATTAAATTTGTATTTTTTTTCATCATCAGAGTTTTGGTCCCTTTCTTGTGAGGACACTTATATGCAAAATGACCTATCTTACCACAGTTAAAACATTTGAAGGGCAACTTGCCTTGATATTTTCTTGATCCTTTATTTAACCTTCTCACAAAGTTTTCCTCAATATCATCTAATTTTTCCTCAATATTCTTGTCTGCTTTAAAAGATGCTTCTCTAGTGATGGAGTTATCTTTACCAATTCTCATTTCATATGAAATTAGAGTTCCTAGGATTTGAGCTATTGATAGAGTTTTAAGATCATTTAATTCTTCTATTGTAGAAAATTTTGGATTAAATCTATCAAGAAAAGATCTTAAAGTCTTATGAACTAAACATACATCTTCAATCTTCTCACCAAGACCCTTCATGGCATTCACAAGCTCTTCAAATTTTAAAAAATAATTACTAAATGTTTCATCCTCATTCATCTTTAGTTGTTCAAATTTCAATCTATATGTTTGAAGTTTAACATCTTTTACTTTCTCATTTCCTTCATAACTGCTAATAAGTTTATCCCACATTGCTTTGGCAGATTCAAGATGCATCACCTTTAAAAAATCAGCTTCAACAAGTCCATTCAAGATAACATTCATTGCCTTTGCATTGAAACTAAATTCTAACTTATCATCTTTAGAAGCTAGCACAATAGTCTTTATATATCCGGTTTCTACTACATCCCAAACATCAACACCTAAGGCCATTATGTATGTTCTCATTCTAAACTTCTAGAAGGCAAAATTTGTTCCATCAAATAGAGGAGGCTTATTGGCTGAATTCCCTTCATGACTTGTCAGGTTTAAGCTTACAAATCTACCTTTAAATAAAAAGGAACCCACTCTGATACCAATTGTTGAAATTACTAAGACAATTGAGCTTAAACAATCATATGACTTAAACAATCATATGATTATTCAAACAATTTTTAATATTCTCCAAGTGACCATAAATATTATACAAGATATGAACAAGATAAATAATGAACATCAATCACACATAAGATATACACAGAGACAATTTTTCACGAGGAAACCCATAAAGGGAGAAAACCTCTTCTTCTTCGAATGATAGGAAGTCTTTTAAGTTCTATACATCATCTATCTTTGAGCACCAACTCAATGTGAGGTTACCACCTCTGTTTTACAAGCTCCAAATTGATGAGAGAACCAATCCTCTGATTTCTCTAGCACCCACTAGAAGGAAGCACCAAATTCTCGAGTGTTCCAACATCAACTGGATGGAAGCACCTACTTCCACTTATACAAGCACCAACTTGTATACATAAAACTTTGTGTTTTCTCTAGCACCACCCTGCCACCCTGTTTTCTAGCCACAACTAGATGGAAGATACAACTTCCAATATTCAAGAACCAATGTGAATACCAGAGGACCACAGTCCTCCCTAGCACCACCCTACCTCCCTGATTATAAATAAATGATTGAATAACCAACAATACATATATATCAATTCTTACCACTTCTTCTCTGTTCTTCAATTCTTCTCTACTTCACTATTCTTCTCCTCTGTTCATACTTGGTTTGACTAGCTGTCTCTTTCTATCTGTTATTTTTCTACTCCTCTCAAGCTCTTTGGTATGTGTTCATTCTGATCTCTTCACCTTTTCTGTTATGTTCAGCTTCTGTTTCTCATCTCTGAGTTTGATCTCACACTATTCATACTGTGGTTTTCCTTTCTCCCAGTTAAAATCATTTTTTAGTGAGAATAGCCAACCTCACACAGTCATGAAATTTCTCTTTTATGCTCTCCACAAATTTAGTTACACCTCGAATATCCAAAGAAATGCACCAGCTACTGAATCACCAAACATCCAAGAACTATGATTCAGTTCTTCTAACTGAATCGTAACTAAACAATTAACCGTGAAGTGAAACAGTAGCCCTTCGATCAAATTCCCGATTAATCAACATCGTTGGATTACATCTGTAGGGTCTCCCGTTTATCCCATATGACCACTACTGTGACCGAATGCTAAACATAAAGTGATTTTGTGATTTCACATATCGCGACCTCTTATTGTGAGTTGCTTCCAAACTCTCGAAACACGAAACTCCAAAATGGAGCTTAGTAGTGCTAGCTCCTTCACTTCTCTTCCTCTGATGTGACCACAAGTTATGACTAGGGGCCAAGAATGAGGGAGTTTTGTGATTTCGCATATCGTGACCTCCTGATGTGAGTTGCTCCCAAACTCTCGAAATGCGAAACTCTGAAATGTTTCATATCAGATCAACGACCGAGATCTCTCCCTCTGATCGATGGTTACAATCAATATCATGGAATCTGACTTCATATCAGATCAACGGTCCAAATCCTTGGTGATCTGACGATCCAGATCATTTCGCAACATCGCATATTGCGAGTTCCTGTGTCATATTCCTTTAACTCCTCCAATGTGCAAGTCAGCAAAATTCCAATCGCTCGCCACGTGTTCTCTGGCCTCAATGGCTAGGATTGTTATGTGACCTCGCATATCCTGAGTTCCCACACCAAACTCCTTTGAATTCTTCACTCTTTGAGTCAGCGAAATGATGACCCTTCGCCACGTGCCCTCCTTGACCACAGATGGTCCGGATGCTTTCGGGATGATCAACGACTGTGATCTTTTTAGAACAATCAACGACTGTGATCTTTTCAAAACAATCAACAGATGTGATATTTTCATGAGTTCCAACAACTCAGCCTTATCCTCTTCACATTTATATAGGATCCGACAGATGTTGATCCGCGACGCTCAGATCCAACCTCTGAGATTTGATCTCCTCTTCTGCTCGCTCTTCCTGTCTGAATTCAGATCTGACGACCATCGGGAATTCAGGATGAGTGATCTAATGATCATTGTTCTCCTCTTCTGTGCGCTCTTCCTATCTAACGAACATCGATAATTTGGGACGAGTGATCCAACGATCATTGTTTCTCCTCCTCCTAAGCTTACACTTCTATTCTTTACATGCCATCATCGATGCTCTTCTAATCTTGCTATCATTGGCAAACAATTATACTCTCATCATGTTGATCTTGCCATCAATGATAAACAAGCATACTCTTCCTTTCTATCTGTAAATATGCCAACAAGCCCCATTTTGGCCTTTGGTTATGGAAGGTTGCAAATATTAAGGAAAGAAGCGCGAAGTGCGAATTGCGTGGAAGACAAGTTGACTGACATTGGGTTGAAGTGACCAAAAGAAAAGAAAAGACGGAGTGAAGTAAGAGAAATCAAGTCGTTGGACGAGGAGATCAAGGAAGATAGATCAGAAAGGAAGATGGATCATGGATGAATCAACAATCGGAAAAAGCCACCAATGTATGCTTTGGAGAACCTCCCAAGAAAGAAGGAAACACAGGTTGGCGAATCCCTGAAAACGTGGGTCAAGTTGACCTAGGGTTTTGGTATTTAGGGTTTTGACACCTAGGTTTTGGCCTAAGGTTGTCCGAGAGTCATTGTAATGTATAAATAAATGTCAAGAGGACCTGTGATAGGTTCAATTATGGGATGATGAGTGATTTTTGTTATTGCTGAGAGAGAAGTATCGTATTGCGAGAGAAGTCTGTGTTGTAAGATCTTTAGCTAGGTGCGAAGATCAACCCTGCAGCTGGGTGCACAGGGAGGGGAGAGAATAAGATAAATAAAGAGAGATCTGCAAGCTAAGAGTGTATATAGAAATGCATTCTTTCATCTAATACATTATAAAGCACAGTTCTATGGATGTAGCCCTAGGTAAAGGGTGAACCACATATATCTTGTTGTTGTGTGTGATTGATGTTGTGTTCTTTTGATCTCTGATATAATGTTAATGAAATATTGTGTTAGATCTGAGATATAGTTCACGCATTAGGCTTAAGAAAGATAACGAATAATTAGATTTGTGTGAGAGTGTTTCCCTGGATCCACTTTGCATTTCCTTTGGTTGTAGACACCTGTGTCCTGCAACCCCCTATAGCTACTTCGGGTGAGACTGCATTTTCTTTGCAGGTTTTGTCGAAAGGGCCAGTAGTCAGGGCTTGTTGGTGTGCTGTTAGAACTGAACCTTGGGTCTACCCCTGTGCCAACAAATGGTTCCGTTGACGGGAACAAGATCTGCTTGAGGGAATGTCAAGGAGGTTTCCGTCGAAGACATAGATTCAGAAGTGGATATAAGAAAAAGAGAAGAACTTTGCTGAAGCTCAGAATAATGTTGGCATGTTTTCAGACAGAGGTAGAGTATGCGTGTTTGTCATTGATGGGAAATATCAGCATGATCAGTAGCGCAACAATAATGGCATGACAATGGAAAGATCAACAGTGAAGAGAAACAGTGATCATTGGATCCCATTCAGACTTCCCGATGACCGTCAGATCTGAATTCAAATAGGAGGAGCGCACAGTAGAAGAAAATAGATCTCAGGCGTCAGATATGAGCCCGAAGATCGACCATCGTTGGATCCATAAGAAGGAGCATGGTCTTTACATGCAAGTTGAAGTGGGCCTACAAAATCCCAAAAGCAGGGGGATCGTCCATATTCAAGGACACGTGGAAAGCGACTAGAATTTCGCTGACCTGCACATTGGAGGAGTCAACGGAACATGGTGTGGGAACTTGCGATATGCGAAATCTCGAGAATTGATCTGGACCTTTGGATTGAGGTATGTTGTGGAACGTTGGATGTAGAGGGCACATGGTGAGCGATTAGCATTTTGCTGACTAGAAAATCAAAGAAAGGAGGTGCTCTATCCTATGAAATCGCGAAATGCGAAACCATGAATTAATCTGAGTCGTTGATCAAAGGGAGACCGTGGACCATTGATCAGGCATGACGAAGGCCCGTGAAGTTGCGAAATCATGATAAGATCTTGACCATTGATCCAAGAGGGACATGTGGCGAGGGATTAACTTTTCGCTGACTGGAAATTCAAAATAAGGAAATGCTCTAACCTTGCAACTCACAATATGCGAAATCATGATAAGGTCTGGCCCGTGGTCATAGACAAGGTCACATCGTCGAATACTTAAGGGAAGGAGCTAATTTCTAAGATCCATTTCGGTAATCGCAACTTGGAATGTCGAGACCCGTCATCACAGGAATCCCAAAACGTGAGATCGCGATGAGATCTAGACCATAGGATCATTGGAGATCTCGACCGTTGATCAGGCTCGATGAAGTTCATAAGTTCCTGAAATGCGAAACACCTTTTAGTGTAGGCTATGGTCACGCTCGATGGTCATGTGAGAGGGAGGAGCTAGCAGAGCTAAGCTCCATTTCGGGGATTGCAACTTGGACCATCGAAAACCCTTCGACACAGGATTTCCGAAATGCGAAATGTGAAACGCATCTTGATTAGGCCCATGGTCACAACCAGTGGGCATATGGGATAAACGTAAGACCCTGCAGATTTAGTCCAATGATGCTGGTTGTTTGAGCATCTGATCGAAGGGCTACTGTTGATCTTTACGAGTAACTGTTCAGTTACGATTCAGTTAGCAGAACCGAATCATGGTTCTTGGACAGTTGGCGATTAAGTGGATGAAGCGTTGTTGGCCCAGGTATTCGAGGTATAACTGAAGTTGTGTGAAGTGGATAAAAGAAAGATGGAGTGTTTGTGAATAGTTGGTTGTTCTGAATGAAAAATGAGTTGAACTGTAAGAAAGGGAAAATTACAGTATGCGCAGCGTGAGACCGACAGTATGCGTAGTGTGAGATAAAACTTAGAGACGAGTAATAGATGGTGAATAGATAGAAGCAAGAGCATACTTGAAGAACATCTTGAAGCAGAGTAGAATTGCAGAACATATAGAAGCATAGAAGAATTGTAGGACAAAAGAGAAGTGGTAAGAATTGAAACACCTGCGTTGTTGGTTATTCAATCATTTTCCTTATAATCAGGGAAGTAGGGTGGTGCTATGGAGGAATGTGGTCCTCTGATATTCGAGTTGGTGCTTGAATATTGGGAGTTGTAGCTTCCATCTAGTTGTGGCTAGAAAATAGGGTGGCAGGGTGGTGCTTGGGAAAACACAGAGTTTTC
>SNQJ01S0009405.1:82139-112967 GCA_010110895.2 Picea sitchensis | reverse complement strand
TGTAGCTACCTTTGGAAGTCATTACTTCCCTTGAACAATAAATATTGATTATTTCTCATATATTGTGCATGGTGTATTGTGGTGTATTGGTGTAACTCTTATACTATTGTTCATTTATCATTTGATATAGTTGAATGGTTTAAGTATAAGTTGAAAAAGGTTTTAAATTGTACTTGATACTGATTCACCCCCCTCTCAGTATCAATAGTACCAGTACAATAGAGATTGTTGGCACTTGATGAGGCTTTGAAAGCTACTCCAACAAGACGGTGGGGGACACATAAAAGGAACATCGCGGACTGGATGCAATGTTTCACTTTGATGACAGCATGATTTTTAGACAAAATTGAAGGATGTGAAGTTATATACACAGGTCAAATATGTTCGAAGGACCATGTGAGAGGTTGTGAGGAGGCTTGGAGAAACATTCCTCAAGAGCAGTGGGTGCATAAATTCATCAATACTCTAGACACAACGCCTATCAATTGGTATCTTCAAGAAGAACTGCGCCTCACCAGTTCAGATTGGTACGGTATGACTCAGAACTTTGTAGATACATTCTTATTTGAAAGTCCATATCCCATGGTGGATCAAGCTTTACAGGTTGTCATACAGAAAGTATTTGAGGAGTCACCTAGCCTCCCTGTGGAGAAATAAGAGGATGAATGGACCACACCTCTTCAGAAATTGCAAGGATGTTACAATATCAATGTCGATGAAGACGATGATCCTAGGAATGTGAAAATCATAGAAAAGGAAGGACATAGAGATGTAGAAGGAAAAGGAGTCGAACTACCTTTCATTGGACAACTGATCAAATCAAGAAAGTTAATATTGGAACAGAGAAAGCACCTAAGCTTGCTAATGTTGGAGATTAATAGAATGATGCCACCATTGAAAAGATCATAGAATTACTGCATGAATATCAGGACTTGTTTCCAACCAAGTTCACTGATATGAAGGGCATAAAAGGGCCCATGGGAGAGATGAATACCCCCTTGAAACCAGATACAAGGCCGGTCAAGCAAAGACCCTACAGATTGAATTTGAAATATAAGGAGAAAGTGAATATTGAATTAGACAGAATGTTGGAAGTAGGAATCATAGAACCTGTTGAAGAGTCAGAGTGGATTATCCCTATGGTGGTCCAAGATAAGAAGACAGGAGATATCATGATCTATGTAGATCTCAGGAAGATGAATGATGCCTGTTTACATGACCCATTCCCTACACCGTTTATAGGAGGACATGAGGTATATTCCTTTACAGATGGATTTTTAGGTTACCACCAGATAAGGATTGCTAAAGAAGATCACCATAAGACCACATTTGCAACAAAATGGGGTTCCTGCCAGTACACAATGATACCTTTCGTATTGAAGAATGCACCAGCCATATTTTCCAGGGTGGTGGTCGAAGCATTCAAGGAGTTTTTACATAAATTTTTGGAAGCATATTTTGATGATTGGACTATTTTTAGCTTATTACAAAATCATATTGAATGCTTAAGACTGATGTTGGATAAGTGCAGGCAATGTCATATTTCCATGAATCTGAAGAAGTGCATCTTCTTTTCACCCTTTAGAGTGTTGCTGGCCATATTGTGTGTAAGCAAAGGTTGCTAGTAGATCTGTCCAAGATTGCCATTATTGTTGATCTACCCCCTCCTACTTCAGTTAGACAGCTGCGCACTGCGTTGGGACATACTAGATACTACAAGAAGTTCATTAAGGGCTATGCACAAATTATAACACCCATGGAGAATATTATAAATAAATATTGTCAGTTTCAATGGACAGAAGAATGTCAGCAGAGCTTCGACACACTGAAACAAAAAATGGTTACTGCGCATATTCTATTTTTCCCAGATTGGAGCAAGGAATTTCATGTGCATGTCGATTATTCATCTATTTCACAAGGAGCAGTGTTAGCACAACCAGGTGCAAGATATATTGACCACCCATTAGCCTTTTCTAGCAGGAAGCTATCTACAGCCGAGATAAAATACACTACCACTGAGAGAGAAGGTTTAGCCATGGTGTACGCATTGCAGAAGTTTCGAAACTACTTGTTGGGGGGACATTTTAATATGTTCACTAATCACTCTACATTGAAATACCTAGTCAACAAGCCAGTGTTGGGGGGAAGAATATGCAGATGGATATTGTTATTCCAGGAATATGATTTTGAGATTGTGGTCAAACTAGGGAGAATGAACAAGGGACCTGATCATTTGTATAGGTTGGAGCATGGAGAGGAACCTACTAGTTTGGAGGATACACTACCATATGCAAAGTTTTTTTCCATTAGAAGGGTTGATGACCACTTTGCTGAGATAGTCCAGTTCCTGTCAACAGGAATGGAACCTAGTGAATATAAAATCACCTAGAAGAAAAATTTGGTAGTGCATGCTGCATAATTTTCACTTAAAGCCGGACAACTATACAAGATGGGACTTGATGAGATCCCGAGGAGATGAGTTATGTAGGAATAAAGACCACTCATTTTAGTAGAAGCACATGAAGGCATCACAGGAGGAAACTATGCAGGGAAAGCAACATCACAGAAGGTTCATAGATTTGGCCTCTGGTGGCCTACTTTACATAAAGATGCCAAGGAATACTGTAAAGCCTACGATGTATGTCAAAGAGTTGGGAATCCTTCCCGAAGAGATGAGATGACTTTAGCACCACAACTGACTTTGCAGGAATTTGAGAAATGGGCAATTGATTTCATGGGACCTATAAACCCACCAGGGAAGCGCACAGGAGCTAGATACATCATCACTGCGATAGAGTATTTGACAAGATGGGAAGAAGCAAGAGTAGTTAAAGAATGTAGTGCAACTACATCTGTACGATTTATATTTGAGGATATCATAACCAGGTTTGGATGCCTGAAGACCCTGATGAGAGATAAAGGTACACACTTTATTAATAAGACTATTGAAGATTTGACTCAGGAATTTGAAGTCCATCATAAGAAGAGTACTCCTTACCATCCAAAAGTGAATGGGACAGTCGAAGCTTTCAACAAGATATTGGATATAGTGTTGATGAAGATTTGCAGTGTGAATAGGGATGACTGGGATTTGAGAGTACCAACAGTGCCATGGGCCTATAGAACTACTTGCAAGAAGCTAACAATGTAGACCCCCTTTAAGTTGGTGTATGGCCTAGAAGCAATTGTCCCTATGGAATATTTGGTTCCTAGTCTCAGAATTGCAGGATTCACAGTTATGGATGACACTGACGTTGTTCAAGAGAGGCTTGCACAGTTGGTAGAACTATAATAAGATCGATTTATTGCAGGATTCCATCAGCAGGTACAAAAGGAACGAGAAAAGGCCTATCATGATAGTCACATCAAGAAGAAAGCCTTCAAGCAAGGAGACCTGGTATTGTTATATGATAGCAAGTCCACAAAGAATCCAGGGAAGTTCAGGACACATTGGCTTGGGCCATATGAGGTTACTTACATTACAAAAGGAGGAGCTGCGTAGTTGAAGACTTTGAATGGAGAATGGAAGGAAGGTTAGGTGAATGGGAGCCGATTGAAATTGTACTATGACAACCAATTGCCTCCTAACTCTTAGTAGAAGCATGAGAAAATAGTTCTAGGTACCATGTGCAGTTGAAACCGGGTACCAGACACAAAAAAGACAATATGCACAAGGAAAGAAGGGTGGGGCAGAGAAGAAAGCACAGGCTGCCTCGCGTAGTCTGAAGACGAAGAAAAACAGAAGGTTCAGACCTAAAGTGCCTCGAGACGAGTCACATTTGAGTGTTGGGGGCCTGTTGGCCCTTGGTTATGGAAGGTTGTGAATATTAAGGAAAGAAGCGCGAAGTGCGAAATGCACGGAAGACAAGTTGATTGAGATTGGGTCGAAGTGACCAAAAGAGTAGAAAAGACGAAGTGAAGTAAGAGAAAGAAAGACACTGGATGGGGAGATCGAGGAAGACATATCATCAAGGAAGATGGATCGTGGATGACTCAACAAGCAGAAAAATCCACCAATGATGCTTTGGAGCACCTCACAAGAAAGAAGGAAAGACAGGCTAGCAAAGCCCTGAAAACGTGGGTCAAGTTGACCTAGGGTTTTGGTATTTAGGGTTTTGACACCTAGGTTTAGGCCTAAGGTTGTATGAGATTCATTTTAATGTATAAATAAAGGTCAATAGGACCTGGGATAGGTTCGATTATGGGATGATGAGTGATTTTTGTTATTGCTGAGAGAGAAGTATCGTGTGGCTACAAAATTCTATGTTGTAAGATCTTCATCTGGGTGTGAAGATCAACTCTGCAGCTGGGTGTGCAGGGAGGGAAGAGAAGAAGGGAAATAAAGAGAGACCTGCAAGCTAAGAGTGTAGAAAAAACTGTATGATTTCATATAATACATTATAAAGCGCAGTTTTGTGGACGTAGCCCTAGTGAGAGGGTGAACCATGTATAGCTTGTTGTTGTGTGTGATTGATGTTGTGTTCTTTTGATCTATGATATATTGTTAATGCAATATTGTGTTAGATCTGAGATATAGTTCGCGTAGTAGGCTTAAGAAAGATAAAGAATAACTAGATCTGTGTGAGAGTGTTTCCCTGGATCCACTTTGCATTTCCTCTAGTTGTAGACACCTATGTCCTACAACCCCCTATAACTACTTCGAGTGAGACTGAATCTGCTTTGTAGGTGTTGCTGAAAGGGCCAGTAGTCAGGGCTTGTTGGTGCACTGTTAGAACTGAACCTTGGGTCTACCCCTGTGCCAACAACCCTTTTTTCCTAGCCTCTCAGCCCCCTTTCCCTTTCCCTTCCTAGTGGAGCTTAGTCCCTCGTAACTCTTTCTTTGTGGTTGGTCTACACACAATGATGTATTTTATTAATAATTTTCATAATTACATATACAAAAATAGGCTCACTGGCCTTAACATATAGGCTCTATGTCCTAATAAACACATAAGCCTCACAACTTATAAATACTTGGCTCACCATCCTATAAAATTTATTAAACATCATTACAATTCATCAAGGGCTAGGGCTTGGGGTATTACAATCCCCTCCCCTTATTTTTACACCGTCCTCAGTGAAACGCATTTACATAACATCAACAAGATTTTCAAAATATTCAAAAATATGTGGGTATTCTACCCGCATAGCATATTCATGCTCCCAGGTTGCATCCTCAGGACCATACCAGGTCCATTGGACCTTTACAAGCCCTATGGATTGATTCCAAATATTTTTGATTTTTTGGTCCAGAATGCATACTGGATGCACCTGAAAAGCGCTTTCTTACTCCACCTGAATCACATTCCAATCAACAACATGATTAGCATCAGATATATAATTCTTAAGCAATGATACATGGAATACATTATGTATAGACATAGATGCAGGAAATGCAAGCATGTAAGCTATTGGTCCAATCCTCTCTAGGATTTAAATCGGCCCACAATATATGGATGCCAACTTGGAACAGTCTCTCAACTTCAAGGAAATTTTGTTGGCCTTCACCTTCAAGAAAACATGATCACCCACTTTCAATTCCCTGTGAGTTCTACCCTTGTCAGCATATCTTTTCTACATTGCTTGGGCAACCTTTAAATTATGTTTAATCTTCAACATTTTCTCTTCCATTTCTATGAGAAACTCTGACCCAATCACTGCTCTGTCAGCTAGGTTGTCCCAAATTACTAGGGTGTTTTGCCATAAAGTCCCTCAAATGGGCTCATCTTCAATGATTCTTGATACCCATTGTTGTAGGAAAATTATACCAAGTGTAGATATTATTCCCATTTAGATGGTTTTTCCATCACATACATCCTTAGCATATCCTCTATCACTTGGTTCACCCTTTATGTTTTCTCATCAGATTCTCGGTGATAAGCTGTGCTAAAGTTCATATTTGTTCCGAATCCTTTGAATAACCTTTTCCATAACTTTGAGGTAAAATTTGGGTCTTTGTCAGACACAATTGTCTTGGGTATGCCATGCAAGCATGCTAGTTCCCTCATATATATATATATATATATATAAAACATTGGTTTCCTTGTGATTAACCTTCATAGGAATTAAATGGGCGACTTTAGTAAGCTTTTCCACCACCACCATGATAACATCATGCTTCTTACTTGTTCTAGGAAATTTGGTGATGAAATCCATTGTCACCACTTCCCACTTCCACTCAAGAATTGGTAATGGATGCAACAACCCAATTGGGTGTCTATGCTCAGCCATGACCCTTTGATACTCCAAGAATATAGGTATGTATTCAACAATCTCCCTCTTCATGCCTGGCCAATAATATTGGCTCTTGGCTGCTGAAACTATTTTCTGATATCCTGGGTGCTCAACATAAGGTACATTATGAATCTATTTTAAAATCGTAATCCTCAATTAAGGATAATTGGGAACATAAACTATGTTCCTGTATAAGAGAATTCTATCAATCCCCAATTCATAATCTTCAACTTTCTGCTGCATTTTTCCTTGCTGCAATTTTGTTACCAATTCCATGTACTGCAAATCAACTTTTGTAGCCTCAGAAATTCTGCCTTTAAGATCAGTTTGACACATGCTAATGTTTGTAGCATGAATTTCATGCACTCTCCTGATGAGTGCATGAACCACTTTGTTCTCCTTTCCTATGATGTGCTTAATATCAAAGTCATACTCACAGAGGAATTCCAACCATCAGCTATGCCTGACATTCAAAGTTGGCTGATCAAACAAGTATTTCAGACCATTATGGTATATCCTCAGCTCAAAGCTCTTTCCCATGAGGTAGTGCCTCCACTTCTTCAAGGCATGCACTATGGATTCAAACTCCAAATCATGAGTGGCATAGAGCCTTTCATGCTCTTTCAGTTTTCTAGATTCAAAACATACCACAAATCCATTTTGACTGAGGAATCCACCAAGTTCTTCTTTGCATGCATCGATGAAAACCACAAAATATTCATTGGGATCTTCAATCCTCAGAATTGGAGCACTGGTTAACAATTGCTTCAATTGTTGGAAGCTCTTTTCACATTTTGTTTCCCATTGAAACTTCACCCCCTTCCTTTGCAAGGAAGTGATTGGATGAGAAATTCTCAAAAAACTTGCAATGAATATTCTGTAGTATCTAGATAGAACCATGAAGGATCTGACTTCTGTCACATTCTTAGGTTCTTTCCACCCTTTAATGGCATCAATATTTTCAAGGTCCAATGTGATCCCTTCTTCGGATATGATGTGCCCTAAATAGTGAATTATGTTTTGATAAAATGAGCACTTGCTCAATTTGGCATACATCTGGTGTTCTCTTAACACTTGTAACACCATCCTCAAATGATGCTCATGTTATTCTTATGACTTGGAATACACAAGGATTTCATCCAAAAATAAAATGATAAACTTGTCTAAGTATTCCCGGAAAACACCATTCATCAAGCACATAAAAACAACTGGTGCATTTGATAACCCAAATGGAACCACTGTGAATTTGTAATGACCATATCCTCTCCCGAAGGAGGTCTTGCTGATGTATTCAAATATTATCATTAATTTATGTTATCTTGACCTGAGATCAATATTTGATAATATCTTAGCATCCTTTAACTTATCAAAGAGATCATCGATCCTTGGCAAAGGATACTTGTTCTTTATGGTCACTTTGTTCAACTATGTGAAACCGATGCACAATATCAATGTGCCATCCTTCTTCTTCATGAAAAATATTGGGGCACCCCAAGGTGACACACTTGGGTGTAGATAACCCTTCTTCAGAAGCTCTTCAAGCTGCATTTGCAACTCCTTCATCTCTGGTGTACTCATTCTATAATGAGTCTTTAATACTAGAGTTGCTCTAGACATCAAATTTATAGAGAAATCAATATCTCTCTTTGGGGGTAGTCCTGGTATATCCTTAAACATATCCTCAAAATATTTTAGGACTAAATGATCCTCCATATTTGGCACCTTATCCTTAGGTGCTTCTTCCATATAGGCTTCAAATATTTGGCAGCCCTTCCTGTAACACTTCTTCAACTGCATTGTTGAGATCTCTCAGACAGTAACTGCTATAGGAATTCCTTGGATTGTTCTTGGGTTCCCTTCCTCATCCAGGAAAGTAAATTCCTTGTTATGACATTCTAATACAACATGGTGTTGGTCCAACCAATCCATACCAATTATACAGTCATATCAACAAGTTTTCTCTTGTCTCTTGTAGCCAGTTGTACCAACCAAGATTTCTCATGCTTGCTTCTTGGAAAAATAAATCTTTCCACAACTTTATTATCTATGTAACTATGACTAGCTCCTAAATATATCAAAATAGTAAAGTCATGGTTATTGATCATACCTTCTACTTCAATCATGTGTGATTGAAACTCTTCTTGCTTGTTGTCCAGGGATGCATAGATCCTTGGTACACTTTTTCCCATGTCCTCCATTGTTTCTACTTGTTGTACATTGTGGAAAACTCTCACTTAGTCACCTTTGTGAGGAAAATCTCTATACTTATGGTCTCCTTTACAGCCCCAACATTGAATGGGTTTCTACCTTGGTCTTTGTCCACCTACCTCAACCATTCTATGCTCTCTAAAAGATGGTTGTCCTTGAGGACTATTTATGAAAAGTGGAGGCTTGTTCCCCTTCTGCCTCTATTCCTTCTTAAACTTCTTGTCCTCCCAAGCCTTCTAGAAAGTAGGCTTTCCTTTTTGTTAATAATATAAGCATTTTTCTCTCCTTATAGTTTCTTCCAGATTCTTGGGATCATCATATTGGATTTTATCACTGATGAAAGATGGAAACCCACTCAGGTACTTCTGAATATTCACTGTCTCATCCTTGATGAAGGAGACATACTTCAACAGATCTAAAAATATCCTTTCATATTCATCAATAGTCATGCTTCCCAGTTTGAGTTCAAAGAACTATTTCATATTTTTATCATAGTGCCTCTTGGTCAGGTATTTCTTCTCAAAATGCCTCTTGAATTCCTTCCAAGTCACATTTTTATCTCTGAGGTACTGCACTTGCACAAGCTGATCCCACCACATGGTGCCTTTCCTTTCAGCTGATAGATGGTAATTATTCCTTCTAGATGGGAATAATAGTTATGCAACTGGAAGTACTTCCTCATGCCTATTATTCATGTCTCAACATCTTCATCCTTCTTGTGCTCTCCATCAAAAGTAAGAGGTTTGATCTTATTCATTTCTCCCTTCAACTCATCGACCCTAGACCTCCTATGATGCTTCTTGACAGGGGATGGACTTGAGTTCCTGTGTTATATCCTATGGGAATACTTTTGGGAATGATGGTGATGTCTGCTACCACTCCTTGATCTTAATTTCTTCTCAGGGGTCTCGTGGCTTCCTGATTTTCCAGAGCCACTCTCCTTGTACAAATTCTTTTCAATTATTTCCAAGCTCTGAATTAAGTTCATGTTGAAGTCTTCCTATTACTCCTTGGCCTTCATAAGCCTCTCATTATCATCCTTGTGGCTTTGGACATCTATCTGTAATTTTCTGATGGTCTTAGCCAAATTTATGTCTTCCTCCTTTCCTCCTCCATGTCCATTGGAGTTGGTTCCTTCCATACCCAACTGGACATTCAACCCTCTAATTTTATCTTCTTGACTATAGGCTATCTGTGTATAATCCATCACTTCTGCACTCTATAATGACTCTGATATGATAGCTATTAATTCTACAAAAATGTGCATCCAACAAAACTTTGTGAGGCTATCTATTCTTAATAATTTCATGAAAACATGAACCATTCTGATTCATTAATATATATTAGACTTATTTTCTGTTGATTTCTTGAGAAATTGATGGTTCAAATCCAATTTCTGGGTGAACAGTTATCTTCTACTGTTCAATACCTTTCCAATGTTTTTTTCCATGCTCAATTTCGAGTTTTGAGCAGGAAGTTATGGATATTTGAACATTTTTTCCCTTTCCTATTCTTAAACAACATTTCGGGCACTAGCCTCTTTCCTTCGGCCCCCAAATTCATGTGACCAGGGGCTGTGACCAAGTGCTAATAATTAGGAGATTATCCTATGCTTCGGGCCTCCGGGGCTCTGAAACTTTGTGGCTTCAAAGGATTTGCCTCCATTACTATACATTTTCCCTGAATGTCGATTCTCTGAATACTCGAAGGATGTTCCGATCAATGATCCTTCTTAATTGTTTAGATCTATGGTGGATAAGAGCTATGAGACTCTGGACTTCAATGGTTTCCAAAGTACATCACAACAAATCTCCTGAACCACTAAAATGGAGAACTCACGAAGGATGGTGGATCCATGGTCCACATTCTTTGCTCAGATCTATGGTGGATAGGATCTTCGGGACTCCGGGCTTCGACGGTTTCCAAAACACGTCACTACCAAGATCCCGAAGTGTTGACCCACCAGAGATCCTCTCTCTTGTCTCCACATTCCATATGTGAGCAACGATCACGATGGAATCTGGCCTTCGGGCCTCTGGAGGTCCTCGACTGTAACAATTCTGCAACTCAATCCACCAGAGTACCCCTCTTCTAGACTACAGAATCTGGCGCAACACGTCCTCTATGATCAACAGTCATGATGGAATCTAGCCTTCGAGCCTCTGGAATTCCTTGACCACAACTTATTAAGACTTTAATTATCCGGAACACGGGATCTACCGCCGCGTTTCCCCTCTCGATGAACGACAAGGATTTACTCCTCTCTTCGGAGCTTTAGGGTTTTCGCTTCTCTAAACTTTCATTCCTTTCGAACGCTGAAGTGGAGAACACCTGGGGTCCACTTGGTACTACACACACAGGTTCTACGTGGAAGAACAATATAAGTGGACACATGGACCAATCCAAGGGGTGACACATGTCAAGCTCTAAATGGAAAATCAATGTTTCAAAAGCACTTAGGACACTGGCACATGGCACACGTCTTGTGTGTCCACATCATCCTAGGTGATGTCATCAAGCCACGTCACTTTGAGACTTTGTGACTCTAGGAATTTGGAGGTCTAGAATTTCTTCCAACAGTTTTCCACGAACGTTGAACTCCCAAAATGATTAACCCCCCAGGGCCCATGTAGTCCAGATGTCACCAATTCAAGTGGTGAGACATGGCCCCCATTGTCGAGTGACACATGTCAAGTCCCAATTGGTCCTAAGGGCCTGTTAAAAGTATGAAAATAAGTGACATGTGGCAGACCTAGGTAGGTTCACATCACCCTAGATGATGTCATATTTCCACGTCATACCCGATTCTTCGGGACTTCGAGGATTTCCTAACTTCGACACTTTCCCAAAACTGTCGAACTGCCAAATTTCCAAACTTCCAAACTGGTCCATGTCACCCTTGACGATGTCATCATTTCATATCAATTTAGCACTCGAGACTTTGGTGATTTCTTCACCTTGACAGTTTTCAAAACCGCTGAATTTCCGACAACCGCTTCCCGTAGCTTTGGGACTTCGACGATTTCACTGTTGAACACCCCACAACCTCCAAATTACTGAACTTTTGACATTGCTTAATTTGAGGACACGTGTCCCTAGAAAATAGATGGTCCGGATTAGTTCCAAACTTTAGGACTTCGACAGTTTTCTCTGCTTTAGCTTTAAAACGACTGGAGGGGCGAAGACGAAGGACTTCTATGCTTAACCTCCATGCACCTTCTCCAGTTCTGATCATTGTGAGGGGTCTGTCTTCTCCCAACAAATCTAACGAACCAAATTAAACTTTGCAGCCCAATACCAAGTTTGTTGTGGTTTATCAAACCATTATTCCTCCTGAGCTTTTGAACACAACCAAGGTGTTCCCCCAACGTCCTCTTGGCACTTTGTACATCAATTCCTCGTGGAATTTTGACTCCAAATTCCACATTTGTGGCCCATCCAGGTTCAGTGTGGAAATCCTGGGCTCTGATACCAAATTGTCACATCCCTCACATCCCCAGGCCACCTTGGCCATGGACACGCCACTACTTCAAAACCAAACTACTTTGAAAACTAGATTGTAACATACTCAACCACCAAGGCCGAGAAATGCCACTTGAAAAATTTCATGCTTTGATATACATATATATCTAATGCAATTTAAACAGACATAAAAATTCTTCTCATACACATATTCATGTAGAAGCGACAATAAATACATACATGCAATATATACAAGTAATTATGATAACATTATAACACATGTAGAAGCTACAAAACATACAATTAACATAGAATTGGTACTTATATTTTTATGAGAAGACCACCGACTGCATGCAGACCTTCCATGAACCTCCCAGCCTTAGACCATGATGCTCGAAGATATCAACAATGGTCACCCTCGAGCTGGGACTAAACTCCACCCAGGGTAAGGAAATCCTAGGCTAGGATGTGTCTATGGAAAATTTCACAATGCAACAGGAAGGATTCCCTCCATGGAGCCTACTTACGCCCACTTCTCACAGACTCTCATTCCCCACATGCCTATCCCACCCTGAGAATATACACCTTCACTGTTCCACAGTCCATCGACTGCTCCACTTCCCTTCCAGGGCTTCAACAACAGGCCAGATCATAAATTCTCAGATCTCTGTAGCTACTACTGGACTCCCTCCAGGAGAAATCACTTCTCCAACAACTTCTCTCACCCGGAGAGAGTTTCTCACAAGCCTGACAACCTGCTTCTTCAAACCACAAGCTTGAAAAAATGCTTCTTCTATTCAACTCTTAAATCAACCAAGTAGCCACAATAGTAAAATTGGGTAAGGCAAAGGACGACTCAACAGAGTACAAAGGTTCACGATGGAAGAGGGTTCAAAAATGGTGGAAATGGCTCTTTGCATGCTTGATCAATGCATGAGTGCATGCGTGCAGGGAAAAAATGGAAAGAAGGGTCAGAATGGCTCGAATGGTGAGAGAGAACCCCCACAATGATGTAATTTCCCCACATAAATTTGCATGTGTCCTGGATGACTGATCCAAATTATTTTGAGAATGATATGAAGGAAAAAATAGAATTGAGATATAACAATGAAATACACAAAAATATAGAAGAGAACACAAAAATACAGTGAAACCCCAACTTCTATTACTGAATAAGATAGAAAAACATTGTAGAAGACAAATTCGAAAAAATGGGGTAGCTTATCTCTAAAAAGAAAGATATGTTGGCTACACTTCATTCACAAGAATCTTTACATCGCACTCCATTTCATGCTTAAAGGGCCTCCTTCACCTCAATTATATATGAGAGAGTGAGAGGAGAACAATTCCCATGATGCATGTGGGATAAATTGGACTAAGTTTATAAAATTCCATAGGCATGTAAAATACTAGGACTTCCTAGGTGGTCACTCATCCCAGTACTACCCTAGCCCGAGCATGCTTAACTGCGGAGTTCTAAGGGGATCTGGTGCATTAACGCTAATATGTAAGAATATTCATAAGACCATTACATGATGTATGTAATTAACAAATGAAGACGACATTACATTCCATTCCCCATCAAAAGGGTGAATGTTATGGTTTATCAAAATGAGAGACTCAAAATGGTGATTCAGTGGAAAAGGTGGATGGCCATCAAGATCCATATGGATCAGTCCTCCCCCCTTAAAAATCAATGGTTCCCATTGCATCAAGTTCCCATGGGAGACGAGGAGACTTCTGCTAAATCTGAAGCTTGGTGTGCTACTTGCCTTGCTCAAGAAGCTATCCTACTTAGCTTGTTGAAGGTTGTCATGAACCTGTTGCTGGAGGGGTTGAATCCATTCAACCTATCTAGTTGCATGATCTACATGAGTGTGGGAGGACTCTGTCGGTGAAGATGCAACATGAAGAGTATGAAGGGTTTTGTTGTAACCTTGCTTGACTGGGTAGTGTGGAGTCACCCCCGTAGGTGCAACAAGAACATCTTGTTACTCTTCTACAATCTTGTCGATATGATTCTGTTGGATAGAAAGGTATTGGGCTGAGGTTGCAGTGGTTGCAATGTCCTTCTGTTCACCTTCTGATTGGATTCTGAAGAGGATAAAATTTGCAGTATGAGAGATTACTTTGTGGCATTGTTTTGGTGGGATAATAGTTGAAACTACCTCTGGTATCCTGTATAGTTGACCCTTCAGAGTAACAATGATGCTATGGGGTCAAGACTCATAAATAGCATGATGCCTCCACATATATGGTTGGCCTAATAGAACATCACAGAATTCCAGTGGGGCAACATCACATAATACCTCATCCTTGAAGGGCTTGATGTTGTAGGACATACGACATTGTTGGCTGACACCGAGATCTTGACCCTGGCGAAGCCACCCGATGTTGTATGGCTACAAGTGTGGTGTTGGAAAATCCAACTGCTTGACAAACTCTACTGAGATGATGTTCTTTTGGCTTCCTCTATCAACAATAAAATGTAGTGGGGTCGCCTTCACCCACATCTATGAATGGAAGAGTCATTCCCCCTCCTCAGAATCCTCTTCTAGTTGGATTGTTGTAGTTGTGACAGTAGCAGTGGGTTCTGCATCAATGATATGTCTCCTTTTATCATTTTATATAGTCCAAGTGGGGGTTTGGATCTTTATATTTGATCTCGGCCACCAATGACTGTATTGAGCAACATTCATCAGTGTTATGCCAAGGGTTGTTGTGGAACTCATACCACTTTCTAGTGTCTTTCTTAGTCTTCTCGCTACCCTTCTTTTCCTGCATTTGGGATTGGTTATCTTAAGGTTGGACTTCCTTACTCTATCCATGCTTCTCCCACTTACTCTGCTGCTTGAATTTCTACTCAATTTTGACTGCATATCGATAAGAAACTCCCAGTGAGGAGATGTCCAAGAAATCCATCTCTTTTTGGATGTACCTGTGTAGACCACTGCGGTAATTCAAAACCAGGTGTTGCTCAAAGTATTTGATACCCAAATTTGAGTGCAAGGTATGAAATATGTTGGTGTACTCCGACGCCGCTTGGTCTCTTTTATGACACATAGTTGTCCATATCATGTATTGGTCATCATAGTTTCTGATAGGGTAGAACTCCTCCTTTAGGGAATTTGCAAAGGCCTTCCAAGTGGGTTCTCTCCCAAATAGTCTAGATTCATCCTTGGTGTACCTCTCCCAGTAACCTTCCCAACAAGCTTTGACATGGGGAAGGGATATAAGGAGTGCGAAGGTGATCCTTTCACTGTCGGAATTTTTTTGGATAGAGTAATAACCTTCTAGCAGATTCAACCATTTTTCTAGATCATCTTCATCTATCTGACCTTCAAATAAGGGGATATCAAAATTTACTTGTACCTTGAAGGGTGTCGCACTTGCGAAATGGTTGCTTGTTGAAGATGCTTCAGCTGATGACATCGATAGTCTTCTAAGGATCTAAGTGAAGTTGTCCATCATCTCGTTCCTTTGTCACACAAGGGATTCCTCGAGCAACGTATTGAAAGGATATTATGCTCTGTCATCTCTCTTTTCTTCTGCCATGGGAGGCCGCTTGGGCTAGTGAGAATGGTTGTCCTCAAGAAAAACTATCTCAAGACCCAAATATCTATAACCTGTCCTCGTCGGGGACTTGCTCTGAGAAATGACAAGGAGCAGACTGATCTAATACCACTGATCCAGATTATTTTGAGAACGACATGAAGGAAAAAATATAACTGAGATATAACAATGAAATACACAAAAATATAGAAAAGAACACATAAATACAGTGAAACCCAACTTCTATTACTGAATAAGATAGAAAAACACTGTAGAAGACAAATTGGAAAAATGGGGTAGCTTATCTCTAAAAATAAAGATATGTTGGCTACGCTTCATTCACAAGAAGCTTTACATCACACTCCATTGCATGCTTAAAGGGCCTCCTTCACCTCAATTATATATGAGAGACTGAGAGGAGAACAATTCCCATGATGGATGTGGGATAAATTGGACTAAGTTTATAAAATGTCATAGGCATGTAAAATACTAGGACTTCCTGGGCGGTCACCCATCCCAGTACTACTCTAGCCCGAGCGGGCTTAACTGCAGAGTTCTAATGGGATCTGGTGCATTAACACTAAGATGCAGGTATGTACATAAGACCATTACATGATGTATGTAATTAACAAATGAAGATGACATTACATTCCATTCCCCATCAAAAGGGTGAATGTTATGGTTTATCAAAACCATAGGCTCAAAATGGTGATTCAGTGGAAAAGGTGGATGGCCACCGAGATCCATCTAGATCAATGTCACTTGGCTCTCTAGGAGCTCTTTCCTCTCCACTTGGAGTTTCATTCCTCTCCCTAAAGGAACTTAGGATAACTTGGTTTATTTCCAAAACTTTAGTAACTTAGGAAATACATTATAATATTCCCTTGGTTTAAGCCCTCAATATTAGCTCCTTTTTCCTAGACTCTCAGCCCCCTTTCTCTTTCCCTTCCTACTGGAGCTTAGTCCCCCATAACTCTTTCTTTGTGTTTGGTCTACACACAACAATGTATTTTATTAATAATCTGCATAGTTACATATACAAAAATAGGCTCATTGGCCTTAGCATCTATGCTCTCTAGCCTAATAAACACATAAGCCTCACAACTTATAAATACTTGGCTCACCAGCCTATAAACTTCATTAAACATCATTACAATTCATCAGGGGCTAGGCCTTGGGGTATTACATTGGTTCACTATAAAAAGAAAAATGTCTAATTCATTTTAGATTTTATAGTTTCTTTTTATGGATGTTTCTTAGGTCCAAGGGAAGAAGATGAAACTTTGGTGATGTTTTGACTCTTGACCCAACCAAGCAATGCAAATATGATAATGAATTTTTTTTGATTTGATGAACTTTAACTATGGGAGGGAGAAAGACTTTTTCCTTTTTCGTTGCAAACTTTAAAAGTGAAACCTCACACACACAAAGAAACCAACAAACAATTCAGATATGAAACCAAACAATGATCCTAATGCACTCTTTCACTAATGCTTCAAAACCAATCAAGCATGCAACAATTGTTTTCTTTTTTTGTTATTTCTTCCAATTATAATGCAAAAATATTCCTCATCTACATAAGAATGCAAATGCAAAAGGAAAAAAAACAACAAAAGAAAGAAAAAGGACTATAGGAAATTGGAAGTGGTTCTAGATCAACCCACTTCAATATCACTACTAAGATCTCACCTAAAACTCACCTAGGAGGGTAGATCTAGTGATGAACAATAGTCACACAAACAAGTAATGAAACCCATAACAAATACAACTAGATCTCTTCATATCAACTGGGTTCTCTGCCCAACTTCACTGAAATTATCAAATAGAGAGAGAACCTATCCAATAAATGGAAACAAACCACACACAAGCTTTCAACAAGCATATTGACAAAAAATTATGTGATAATAAAAACTAAAACATAGACAAGATCAGTATCAGAACATACCAAATAAATCCCTTTCTGATTAGAGGACAAACCAATATGAAAGGCTTGGGTTTTTCTCTACAATTATACAGTTTTTTCATATTGTCGCGGGACACATTCTTGTCAACCAACAAGGGACCTCGTGAGATGCTTATGATGTAACCAACATGAACAGTAAAAAAAAATCATTTTTTTTAGAAAAAAGGGATCTTTTCTAGATCTATGTCAGATCTCTTAGATCTCATATATAAAGGCTCTAGAGTAATAGGTGGAAGAAAATAAAAATAAAATATCAATCAACAAAGGAAAGGATTAACAAAGAGACTCAAGCGAGAGAAGAATTCTTCCCCAGTATGGTCACCAGTTCTATTATGGGAAAAAATATCACAGGGATATTACTGAATGATCAACAAGATCTCCCTAGGATTATCCTCGTAATTCTAGACAAAAGAGGGTTTAGACTCCTATGATTTCCCTAGATCTAAATTCAAACATATGGATTCACAACTAACATAAGGAGTAGTGGATACTAGATACCTTTATTTGTAGGTTGTCCTTCTTATATCTTGGCCGTTGCATACCTGAAACTATAGATCCAAGATCCATAACCTACTTCCTACACACAAAATACAAACAATACCTCTCTACCTCTCTACTTGAGATTAGAATCCTAGATCTAACTTACTTCTAATTAGATCTATAATGGAATGAATCAAATCTAAAAAATCATGAAATTAGCACAAATCATATGGAGGAAAACCAATGATCTATTATATATAATAGAGAAATTACATCAAAACATACCTTAGTGATGATGCAATTCTCCCTTGACTCATTGCTCCTTGCTTCTCCCTTGAGCTTTTTGGTCAAGCTAGGCTCTCTTACTTTTGGCTGTGATGGACAGGACACGCATATTTGTAAATGGACAACATAATAATACTCTTGGATTATCCTTTCTCTTTCCCAAGACTTTCCTTTGTTATATAGCTCTTTGGAAGAGGCTTGGGAGAGATTCTATATATCCTAGAGACCAATAGAGACTCAAATGCTATGAGTTCCTAGGCCCTTTCCATGAAAATATAACTCATCCCTCACCTATCTCTTTGTAACTTTGTGAATCTAGAAGTTTTATAGATCATCACTCATTGCACTAGTGATGATCGATGATGATCATCACTTGTTGCACTATAAATGACCTATGATGATCATCGCTTTTTTTCCACTATGTGTCCCGCGATGGTCTCCAGAAAGGGCTCAAATATTAGGCAAAACATGTATTTCGGCTTACATCTTCTCACAAATTCCTTTCTAGCATGTAGGGTGGAAATTAAGGCTATAACACCTACCATGTCAGTTTCTTGCCACGTCATCCTACCATATTATCCTTCCACGTCAGCATCTGTAACACCCATTCATATTTCCAAATCAGCATCCATACATCCCAATCAACATGCCACATCAATATCCGTACTGTCCATTCAACATGCCATATCAACATCCGTACGGTCCAGTCAGTATGCCACATCATCATCTGTACTTCCACCTATCATGCCTCTACTACCATGTGTCATGTCCATACTACCACATGTCCTAGCCATACTGCCACATGTTAGCTTATGGTGATTCCATGTGTCGGGGCTTGCACACCTTTTTTCCTGCTTGACCAAAACTTTAGAACGCCATAACTTTCTCATACGACGTTTTTTTGAGCCCGTTCAAGAGTTGTTGGAAATATCTCATCGAGTCCTTCGACACAAGTACGTTTAAATCATAATTTTATAACTTCAAATTTTCTTGGTTGTAAATATCCACTTGGATCAAACCTACCCACACAAAAAAAATTGGTTCGCCAAAAGTCGACATACATGGTTTGACTTATCTCTCTGATTTGTACACTTTCAAAAGCATAAAAACATTATGTGGCTTATAAGTGATGTTATAACAGGTCATTACTTGTACAATTTTCCCTTCTAGGGGTCTTATACACAACGTGTGGGGTTTACAACAATGGAAGAAAACAACTTTGGAGATGTGTTTCCCATTTCTTACTAAAATAAGCTAATTGATTCTTCTTTTTGGGTTGCTCCTCTTGGATTGATGGTGCTTGAACAAATCTATCATCTTCTACCTCTTTCTTGAGGAGTGTGTGCACAACTTTCTTTCCATGCTTTAGATGAAGCTTTGGATGAAGCTTCTAACATTTGTCGTTCCAATGGCCACTCATATTGCAATGAGTGCAATAATTCTTTGAACACAAGTCCTTCTTACCATGATCCACATTCAGTCTTGGAGAGGGGTCTTTACGTCCTTCCTCCTTCTTGGTAGACATGACCTTCTTGTACACGGGATTTCTCTTCCAATATTTGGAAACACAATGGTTATGTAATTTGGAAAACGCACATGGATACTCATACCATAAACTATGTTTCTCATTTCCATTATTATTATAGTAAAATAATACATTGGAATAATCTTGTTTATTATACCTTTCATGGCAGTTATTGTTGCAAGTATCCCAGGAAGAAACTATCTTCACTCCTTCAAAATGTTCACCTCTCATTCAAGATTCCTTGCATTCTTTGTCACTCTCATGAAGTGATGTGCCTTCGCTTTGTATAAGGTATTTATGTAATGGCTTAGATGCTTCTTTGGAAGTATTTCTTTCTTTAGCGACCTTAGAGAATTCTTCAACTTCTCCTTTGCCATATCCCAAACCTTCATATCAAGGTCTTTCCAAAACCTCTATGGGATTAGTCATTCCTTGGCCATTAATTCCAAAACCCTTTCCATCATAACCCATATTGTTTAGTAGCTTAAAACCAATACCATGAGTATGTTTCTCAAATTCACCCAAAGAGGAATCTACCTTTTGATGGGAAGAAGGAGAAAATGATTAATCACTTACACTACATACTGTAGTCATATATTGTGAACCTATGGTAGAAGGAAATCTTCTTGGCATGGTATATTATTATTTGTCCTCTACTCTTTCTTCTTTCTGAAGATTTGCTAAAATTTCATCATTGGCTTGCAATTCAAGCTGCAAATTTTGCTTCTCATCCTCAGAGACTCACAATAACCTTCTCAATTCATAATTCTCTTACTGTATCTACTGGTTAATCTATTCAAGTTCCTAAATTCTTTCTCTCTTCAAATATTTTCCCATGATTGTCTCATTTTGCAACCTACTCTTCAAAATGCAAATCTTGTCAAACCAACTCCGATACCAAACTTGATCCAAAATCCATTGACTTGATTCACAAATAATTCTAAGAGTGAATGGAATTAACTTAAATTATAAATCTTAAAGAACAATTGATAAGATGAATTGAATAAGTGAACAACAGAAAGACCAAAACACAAGTTGATAACATATTTCACCCATATTGGGCTATGTCTTTGGGCCTGCTTCAACCATGCAACCACTCCATTAATATAATGCAAAGCATTTCAAAAGATTTATTACATTACAATGGATCTCCAACCTGCAATAAAATTTCTTCAGATCTGTTGCAAGGGCTGTGGTATCCTAGAAAGTCATTTCTCACTTTAGAGATGCCTAGAAACTGGTCTCAAAAACCCTCTTTCTTCAACTTATACAGGAAATACCTCTATATAAAATTAATCTCTTAGCCAAAACATTTTAAGTTACAACCCTGTAGCGCAATGGTTAAAATATTTGGTTTATGTACAACAAGTCACAAGTTCAATCCCACTCTCGTTGGGATTTTTAGAATACAAAAATATTATAAATTTAAATATAATATATCTCGTTTTCCCACATACCATATTCCTTTGGCATAATGGTTAAAAAAATTCAATTTAAATAAAAACTCGTTGCTCTCTGTAAGAAGTTCCATCAGCGGTCCAATGGTAAACAATTGGGTCATTGCCAAAGAGGCCATGGGTTCGATCCACCCGCCCATCCTTTCCAAATTTGATAATCCCCTTTTTGTCAAATCGTGCCAAATTGTGCCTTCCACATGGCGGCCCCTGATTGGTCCATGTGGATGCCACCTAACCACGCCACATGAACATATCACATCATCCACCTACCATATCATCCTAGCATGTTATCCTACAACATCATCCTGCCACATTAGTGTATGTATGTTGGAGGTAGGCCAAAGGATGAGGCGGAAAAGCAAGGTGTTTTTGGGAAAGAAAGCATGCACAAGGAAAGCGATAGCTGGAAGGAAACACAACACGTGCGCATGCAAGGAAAGAAACAACTTAAAGGAAGAGAAACACACATGCATAAGAGGAAGACCTAACGACGGTAGCGTTAGGGTTTTGGTAAGGTATTGAAATGGCTGAAGAGCCAGAAATGTATAAATATAGATACCGAGGTATTATAGAGGGGGGGGTTGTTAGTGTTAGTTCTGATTGTTTTGGTTTGTAGTTATGCATGAGTTGATGTGATATGTAAGGGTTTTTGTTGGATGACCTATTTTGTATAAGCTGTTGATCTAGAGGGAAACTGAGGGAGGGTATATATTGAGGGTTAGATCGCAAGCTGGGGATCCTGGTGTGATCTAGTCTACCTCATATAGATCTCACCCGAATGTGGAGGATTGTAAAGCGCATGACGTTGTAGATGCAGAAATACCATAATAAAAGAGCCAAGAGCCAAATATTTGTGGACATAGCCCAAGAGGGGGTGAACCACGGTATCATTTATGTTGTGTGATGAATGTATGTTTATCTTTATTATCTGAAGCATTTATTATTATGTTGAATCAATGAGTTATTATATTGTCTGTTTAATTGTTGTTGCGTTATTGAGGGAATAAGATATGGAAATTACTGCATAGTCGTGAATAACAACCTGTTGCTTTTACTAGTTATAATAATGGGTTAATATTCAACTCCCTTATCTCACACTCAGTCCTAGGCTGTAAACAAATGAGTCATACAACCACCCATTAAAGCTATCTCTGGTGAGACTGTGCAACGTATTCTGTGTGTTGTGTTGCCTTATATTTTACCAGGAGGGCCGATAATTTTAGAGGCTTTGTTGGAAACCCAATAGACATGAACCCTAGGTCAATAAACTCAGAAAAAATAGAGGAATAGTAACCAAAAAATGGTTCCATTGTCATTGGTAGGAACAAGAGAGGGTTGAGTAGATGAGATAAGTTGACCAAGAAAAGAGAAGAGAAAATAAGAAAGCAATAAGCCAATCGAAGGGGATGTTGAGACCATGGAATCCCACAAAACCAGAGATCGAAATCTAGTTGAGAACAAAAGAAATAGAGTTTGCACAAAAAGACAATAGAAACCCTAGAGTAACACCCCACAAATATCTGGAGAGATACGTGTTTATTGATTTGCACAAAGTCTTTTTCTGTGATTTTCCACATTTATTGCAGGAGTGGATACTAAGGTTAAAGGATAACAACACAATGAACCACATTCGATAGCTCGAGTGGAACCTAGTACAGATTGAGCAACTTCAACAGGTGAACAACAAATTCACCCGCGCAGTAGACTTTTGGCTTGATAGTATTGTTGTAGGTTTTATAACAGAATTTGCAGTAGACACAACGAAGACATACAACACAATAGAGCAAGAGTTTCTATGGGGACCTCAAGGAAGGTACATTCAATTTCTCTATACTTTGATTAAGATATTGCTATATAAAAAAGGTGTAATGACAATGGAATCTGACATTTAAACTTCCCTGCGTGCATGGGGGAAGGGGGGAAGCACTGACATAGGAAGGAGAAATGGAAGGAGGAAAGGATAAGGGAAAGAAGGAGGAACCCTTAGACCCAATAATGATGGATGATGACCAGATCAAGCATATCATCGCGATAGCTGGAAAGACATGTAGCAGAGTACCCTACCAATACAAGGTGAATACCAATAAGAGAGAAGTAGCCACGAGGGAAGGTTTGGTGAGTGATGAGGAAGAGGTAGAGGATCTTCAGGATGTGGAGCTGATTGAGGAAATCATGCACACAACATATGAGAGGAATATGAGAGGTCCAAGAGTGGGAAGAGAAGGCAACAATCCTATCCATATTAATGTCAGTGTGGAACCCATAAACCCATATGCAACTAATAAACCAAAGAGAAAACCACCGTTTAGACAACCGAAGTTCATAAGCAGTCATACAGCATGAAGTACATCTACACAAGGAACAACAACTGGGGGAGCCAGTTCAAGCAACACTAGTTAAGTATTTACACCACGCGGAGGTAGTAGTTCAACATTCAAAATGGCAGGACACGATCCCACCATCAGGTTACCCTAATTTCGAGGAAAAGAAGGAGAATACCTAGAGAAACATTTGTTCAGGAAGCAAAAAATATCATTGATGAAGATACCAAACTTGTGCAGCTAGCTATTACTCTAAGACACTGTGCACTAGATTGGTACATGAGTCTAGATGCAAACAGTCCACCTGGGATGATAAGGACAATGGAAGACATTAAGAAGTTATTTATAAATGAGTTCTAGAAGCCGAGCTCAGAGGATTAGTACATGAATGAGATGATCAAAATAAGACAGAAACCATGAGAGTATTTACGGGAGATTGATTAGAGATTCAAGCAACTGAAGGGAAAGTTAAAATATCTCATGACCGAGATGCAACATCGATACCTATTTGTCAACTCACTGCTCCCACACTTAAAATACCCTTTGCGACAATAGAAGTTCCAAACGTAGGAAGAGGCTTTGCAGGCAGCCTTGCAACTAGAAGAAACTCAGTATCATCAGATGGACCCAACTATTGAGGAACTGAAGGAGGACTTGAAGAACTTAATGTTTCAGTTGAACCAAAATAAGAACAAGGACAAACGAGAATTCATTTGGTGTAATAGATGCAGGACGAAAGGACACCACAAGAACGAATGTCCAACATTCGCACAGTATATGGCAACAGGAATGCCAAATCCGTTACCAACAAGAGCACTATGGTATGAAATCTGCAAGAAACTGGGTCACGACCCTTATCATTGCACGATGATGTAGAAATACCAGATAGTCCCAAAGAGCTCATATTACACTATTTGCAAGTCAGTGGGCAACGATGACAAATATTGTAGAACTATGGAGTTGATGCGAGAAAGGACATCAAACGCATATAGAGTGCAGGAATAAATGATGACTGGGCAAGCCACACCACAGTTAATCAAGATCCATATCCATACAACACTACGCAGTAGCATTATAATACTTCGCAACAATAGTATAATACTGTGCAACAACCATATAATAACACACAGTCGCAATACAACACAACACAGCCTCAGTACAATACCATGTAGTATAGCCAAACGCCTCAGTATAATGTGCTGAGAGGAGATCGAGAATGTTATAGAGGTGGAGGATGAGCTCGAGGAGGTTTCAGATGAGGTAGAGGACCAGTGGTATGTCGCAATTGTCAACAACCGAGACATTACGCAAGGGAATGTCCACTTCTACCAAAAACTTGTATGTACTGTCGTGCATCGGACCATGATATAGAGGAATGTTCGACACTACTAGTAAAGATCCAGGAAAAGAGCAACCAGAACAACTAGAATGTTCAATGGATTTCCACTGAAGCAAGGGATGAAGGACAAAACATTAATATAGTTACTCGTGGAGGAGCTAAAACAGGCAACGACGTTGTTCGATGAGAACTAGCACAAAACCAGTGGGTAAAGAAGAACACCGAACAAAGGAGACAGTTTGAAACACAGAACGAGAGGGCAATGTTTACAAAAGCCAGACAAGAATTTCATAAGGAAGACATAGTGTCGACTTCATCCATGCAACAAAACAAGGAAGCACAAGAGTACGAGATGCCTCCATTATTGGATCATACCAACAAAATGCAACCCAAGGGACAAGTAAGTACAATCAAAGGATTTTTTCATTCATGTGTAAAAGTATTAAGTGATCCATCATCTGTGAAAATATTGCAAAACATAATAGAAAAATGTAGCATCACGATGAAAGAAAAACTAGAACCAAAAACTGTCAATCACCTACATACAAGGAGAAGAACTAGTAGGGAGTTTAGACTGAATGCCAACATCAGAGATTTCAACATGGGAGACATCATACTGTATCTAGGATCTGAATTTAATGTATTACCAAATGAGACATGGCAATGCATGGGAGAGCCCACATTAGGATATTCACCTGTTAAATTTAAACTGGCAAACCAACAAAGAGTCCTACCAATTGGAAGATTGAAAGGAGTAATAGTAGACCTAGATGGAGTACGCACTAAAGCATATTCTGAAGTCATTGAAATAGTGGATGACACCACACCTTATCCAACGTTTCTTGGTCTGGATTGGGAATTTGAAAAGTAGGCCATAATCAACCTGAAGACTAGGAAAATGACATTTGAGTCAGGTGAATACAAGGTCATTGTGCCCTTAGACCCATCAGAAGGGGAGAGGTTTGTAGAACCTACTTTCCTAGACTTAGAGGAAATCAACCAGTTGTACAGAACAAATGCACGCGATGAGGATTACTTAAACCAACTGCAGACGAGATACTCAATTGGCGGAGCATTACTTCATGTGAAACAAACTCATATACCAGTTTAGATAACTGGAAACAAAGACTACATGAAGTATCCACAAGGAGATGTGCAAGAATAGACTGTGTAGTAAGATGGGTAGGCACGAAAATCAGAGAACCACTCAGTTTCCATGGAATAAACAATTTGGAAACATTCTTGACACAGTACGAAGATGCAATGTTAGAGAACCAGATACTGCTAGCACTTGATCTAGCACTCAAGTCCACACCTACAATATGGTGGGGCGCACACAAAGAGACCATCACATACTAGTACCAATGTAAGAAGTTATGCGCATAAGGTTTGGCATAGAACAAAAAAACAACAAACAACAGAAGTATGATGGACAAGGGGCACCAATGGAGCACTTGGAGGAGTGTAGAACATTGTGGAAATTGACACCCCCAGATGAATGGCCTCATCACTTCATACACACCTTAGAGGGCATACCAACGAATTGGTATACATACCAAGAATTGTGCAAAGGAACTACGATCTGGATGACATTGCAACAAACTTTTACAGTCACTTTATCATTTGAGCATGAGAACCCCAACATAGATGTCGCGCTTAAAATGTAGGTGGACATGAAGCTTACTCATTTACTGATGGATTCTCAGGCTACCATTAGATCAAGATAACAAAAGAAGATAGATACAAGACCACGCTTGCGACAGAATGGGGATCCTACCAATACAAAGTCATGCTGTTTTGACTTAAGAATGCACTAGCAATTTTTTCCAGAGTAGTCATTACTACGTATAAGGAATTCATCCATCAGTTCCTAGAAGTATACCTCGACGATTAGACAATTTACAGTTTGTTGAAAGACCATGTAGAAGTCTTACGACTAATGTTAGAAAGATGCAGACAGTTCTAGATATCACTAAACATAAATAAATGCATATTCAGAACACTGTTTGGGATACTATTGGGCCATATAGTATGTAAACAAGGCTTATTAGTATATCCTACAAAGATTGCAGTAATTGTTAACTTACAACCACCAAAAATAGTTCGTCAGCTAAGAGCGACATTGGGACATACATGATACTACAGGAAATTTATCAAAGGATATGCATAGATTACTGCACCAATGGAAAAGATGTTAAGAAAGGACACAAATTTATAGTGGAATGACGAGTGTCAACACGGTCTTGACACCCTGAAGGAAAAGATGGTTACCATGCCGATATTAGTATTTCCATATTGGGAGAAGACATTCCACATGCATGTAGATGCATCAACCATATCACTTGGAGCTATCTTGGTGTAGCCAAGAGAGAGAGACTTGGCTCACCCGATAACATTTACAAGCTAAAAGCTATCCGACTCATAAAAAAACTATAACACAAAAGAAAGAGAAGGCCTAGCTATGGTCTATGCACTACAAACATTCAGACACTACTTATTTGGGAAACACTTTAAGATGTTCACAGATCACTCAGCCTTGAAATATTTAGTCAACAAGCCAATGTTAGGGGGGAGAATCTATCGATGGTTACTCATATTTCAAGAATTTGTCTTTGAAGTAATAGTCAAGCCAGGAAAATTAAATGCAGGACCTGACCACCTATCAAGGGTCACAAATTGAGAAGAACCCACATATTTAGAGGACAAATTTCTAGATGCACAATTATTTTTAGTATAGATAACTGATGAACATTTCATAGATATCATTCAGTACTTGAGCATGGGTATTATGCCACAAGAATATAGCACTGCGAGGAAGAAAAACCTAGTAGTCCGCGCTACCGACTATCAACTAATTGTAGGACACCTATACCAAATGGGTGTAGATAGCATCTTGCAAAGATATGTGTTGGAACAAGAAATACCAAGAGTTTTAGCAAAATCCCACGAAGGAATATCAGGAGGGAATTATGTAGGCAAAGGTACCGTGCAAAAGGTATTGCGCTCATAACTATGGTGGCCAACGATTCACAGAGACTCGAAGGAGTACTGTCAAAGGGTAGGCAAACCCAATAGAAGGGACGAGATGCCATTACGACCACAAGTGACATTACAGTAATTCAACAAATGGGAAATAGACTTTTTAGGACCAATTAACCCACCATAAAAAATAACAGGATCTAGGTACATTATCACCACAACAGAGTACCTAACAAGATGGGCGGAGGCCGCACCAGTGAAGGATTGCAACGCAGAAACAACAACACACTTTTTATTTGAATAGGTCATAACTTGATTTGGGTGCCCAAAAATTTTGATGAGTGACCAAGGCATTCACTTCCTAAACAAGACCATCAACACTATGACTGAAGAGTTTGAAGTCCATCACCAGAAAATCACACCATATCACCCAGAGGAAAATGGCACAGTGGAAGCATTTAACAAAATCCTGGAGAACACGTTGACGAAGATTTGTAACGTCAACAGGGATGAATGGGACCTCAAATTACCAACAATATTATGGCCCTACAGGAATACGTGCAAAAAGTTGATAGGGCACACACCATTTAAACTGGTTTACGACCAAGAAATAGTGGTGCCATTAGAACTTTTAGTACCAAGCTTGCGCGTAGTAACAATTACACAAATGACAGAACAAGGCGCAGTACAAGAGAGACTAAATCAGTTAATGACCATGGAGGAAGACCGGATCTTAGTAATATTCCACCAACAGGTTTAGAAAGAAAGGGACAAATCTTGGCATGATCGACACATAAAGAATAAAACTTTCAAGGAAGGAGATCTAGTACTAATGTATGACAACAAATCATTTCAACACCCATAAAATATAAGAATGCATTGGCTAGGACCATATGAGGTCTAATATGTCACAGATGGAGGATATGTATAGTTAAAAGACTTATCAAGCAAAGAACTCAGAGGAATGATCAATGGGAGCCGACTGAAGATGTACATGGACAGTCAACCACCCACCACACAGTAAAAAAAAAAAAAAAAAAAAAACAAGATTTCAAATAGTACCCACAGAGGTGCACCACATCAAAAGAAAGAAAAGGCATGCATACTCAGAGAGGAGAAGGAAAATGACTACATTAAAATGGAAACAAGTGGGAAAAGGAAAGTCGACACAAGCAGTACGATAAGACAACACTAGGTGGAATTAAAGGATGACAAGGACTGATGGGACGCCACATTAATCACACCAATAGGAGATGAAAAGGTAGAGTAATGGCAAGTATGAAACTACCAGAGATGCATTGAACCCACATTTAGGGTGCATTAAACCCATAATGAAGGAATCATCATCGACAAGCTTCATGGAAAAGCCATATAACACACGAATGTGGGAGCAAACAGTCCATTCACGAAAAAAGAGAAGACAGAGAGCGGTAGAGCCCGAAAAGCACAAAGAGAATTCACAGAGGTCACATAGGCCATTCAAACCTAGAAATAGTTCGACATTCACCTCCATGGCACCACCCAAGCAAACAGAAGTGAGCCAACCCGCCAGAAAAACCAGAGTTCAGACCAGGTCATGAGGACAAGCGGAAGAAGGTGAACAATAGCCCCCGGAGATCGTCATTGTCCACGAAATCCCATCTCTAGAAACAACACTGGTGAACCCAACACCTATACTAGAAGAAATCCCACAACTGGAACTAGAGGGCATGAGTATAGATATACCAGTGGAGGTACAGGAGCAACTGAACCAGGACGCAGAAATCCCGAAGAAGGCGCAAGCAGGAAATGCTAAAAAAACTATGAGAGTTAATGGAATGGCGTCAATTCGGGAATCGACAGTTGAGCCAGATGAGTCACAAATGACCATATCAGACCACCCACAAGAAGGAAAGACCAAAGATGTCATGGGTCAGCTGGAAGGGCATACTGAGGAGCAACCAAAAGTCGCTAGAACTTTACGCTAGCCACCACAATCGAAGAAAGGCAAGATACAGATACCTAGGTCACCTCACAAGAAACCCGCAGCAAAAATCATTCTACCATGCATACCATCTCAGGTACAGGTAGGACTAGACTTTCTGGGTCATATAGGGAATCTCAAATACTCAGACCATGATGTAGCAGACGAAGATAAGTTCCTGGAACTTGCAAAGAGAGTGTGCATGGAGACCATGGGCACAAATCTGGTTGGGGAATTGAATGATCAGTCACTCCAATGGGAAACTGGGTTTATAAGAGAAGAAGAAGAAGTATGGCACCAAAAGGGGAACAAGAGGGATCATTATCAAGAGGATTAACGATGCCATAACACAACTGGGCATGAAAATCTTATCCTGCAAGCTACTCAGAAAATTCCGCAGGGAGGAAGTTCCAGTCGGGATTGTTGAGGTGAAGAAGGAACCACAATGAGTTGGGCACCGTATCTCTTGAACCTATTCCTGGATGATTACAAGGATGCGCAGGATCTAGGAACATAGTTTCACTATTCATGGTTGATCACATTGATAACTTTCATGGGATGGAAAGAACCAAGGTATGTAGTTTTTGGCACCAAACCTAAACCAAATCAAGGAGCGAGATATTTGTTACTCAGAGCCAGGCCAGAAGCTAGGAATAAAAAGGTGAATGGGGCCATCTCTGAAGGATACCTACGTGATCTACATGAATAAATTTCCAAGATGTGGAGAATAACACCAGAGGTCATCATGCGGTATAAAGGCATCGCTAATTTCCAGGCCACACGACATACAATGTGGATATAGGAGAGGAAGTGTTAAGAACCAAATATCAATATAGCATAGAAAAACCTCAGAAAAAGTACTCAACGCCTTGAAAAAGAGATAATTTCAGATAATAAGCCTCTTTGAGGGGGCAAATTCCTTTTACCCCACTTAAATGTTCAAGTACAAGATGATTCAAAATGAAAATGTCTCCTTGGTATATATAGGAGACCAGGAGGTATAATTACAACTAATGGCCTAAAGCCGACATAAATAAAATAACATTACTAATATAATATG
>SNQJ01S0009405.1:46945-82129 GCA_010110895.2 Picea sitchensis | reverse complement strand
GTAGAAGGTTAAAAGTTAAGTCTTAAGGGTCATGATCTGCGTACAAGATCAAAACCCTAGCTTGTTAGTCCGTAGGGTAGAATACCCCACAACACAAAGGTTGACTGGTGGGACATGCAAGTCGAATTAGTTGTAATTGAGTGATTCGAAGTTGTAACAGAGTTTGATGTGTAGTTATGTGAGTTGTAAAGTAGTTTAACTCAATTAAGTGAGTTAAGCTCAGTTGTACTAGTTGTAACTGAACTTACACTAGTGAGAGATTAGTGAATTAATTATTAATTAATTTGCAATCAGTGATCTCACATGCAACTGAATATTTACCATTGTTAACTACATGCATGTTAGATCCAGTGGAGACCCAGTTGAGATAACAGGTGAAAGGGACAGTTTGACTATCAGTTGTGACATTAGTGAGTGCACTCATGAAACCACACACAAATTGGATGTGCCCATGAGGTGTGCACAGTCTAGGCAAGAGGAATTCATTCATTGCAGGGATTTCCATTAGCAGGGATTGCGTAGAGGAGGCAGGTTGTTTGGAAGCAGTGAATTGGCACATGAATTTGTCAATTTTTGTATGACAGTGTGAGACGATTGTATATTGTACCGAGAGCTCTTGGATTAGAGTTTTGTATGATATTGTTTCATGATCCATGATATATACATAATATATGATAGTGGGGTTTTTATCTTTATGCTTTCTCGGTAAAACATCTGTGTTATGTGTGATGATCTTTCCTCTTGATATTGCAATTGGAGATCGTGTTTTAAATTCTGCAAGAATATTTGTAGAAGAAATTATGTATTTAACAGTGGCAGATAATTGTTAGATTAGGAGAATCCAAGAAATACATAATTTGTATTAAAATTTCTACATGGCATCAAAGCACAGGAAATTGCAGAAGCTGAGTTTGTGATTGGATAGAATTTGAATTTGCAGAAAGACTTTCTTGGTGCTACAACTGATTCAAGATCTAAATGGATTTCAATGGCTTGAGGTTAGAGTATGCACTAGAGGGAAGATCGAAATAAATTGGTTGGAAGGATAGGATGGAGGCAGTACTTGAAGACAATGGCTTGAAGGAATTCATTGACAAAGATGTTCCTAAGCCAGATCCTGCAGATGCTGCAAATCTTGATGCATGGAAAAATAAAGTGGCAAAGGCGAGAAGGATCCTGTTGGAGGGAGTACAAGACCACATTGTCTTAAACCTCCATGGGAAAGCCAAACCATATGCAATGTGGAAGACTTTGACGGAACCATTCCAAAATAGCAGTGACCATAGGAAATTGGCACTCAAAGATAAACTCAAGAAGATCAAGATGGAGAAGGGCGACTCCATTCCAAAATATCTCATGAAGTTTGTCCAATGTCAGGATGAGCTGGGGAGTCTGGGAATAATAGTCCATGATGATGATTTGGTGATCTTGGCTCTCCTAGGACTTCCCAAAAATTGGCACAGTTATCAAGACTCTGTCAATGGAAGGGAAAAATTGCCAGATTGGGAATGACTATGGTTGGATTTGGTGCAGGAGGAGTTCAGGCGGAACACTAGAGATGGATCTTCATCAAAGAATGATGATGCAGAGGATTGTTATTTGGATGCCAAGGAAAGGAAAGGGAAGGGGAATAAATTACATTCAAAATACAAGTCTAAAGGAAAGAAGTTGGATTTGTCCAAAGTGAAGTGTTTTCACTATCATGAACATGGGAATCTCACTACTAACTGTCTATAGAAGAAGAAGAACAAGAAGGTTGTTGGAGTTGCAGCTGGTGAGGCCCTTCCCTCGCAATTTGAACTTGATTTCTCCTTGATTGCATGCATGGCATCAAGTGCATTGGGATCGATGTGGTATTTGGATAGTGGCACTTCCTTCCACATAACGAAAGCTACAGAGCTTTTCAGTGACTTGGAGGAGAGAGATCTCAAAATTCATATAGATATGGGTGACGATGGGCGATACAGTGCGATTGGAATTGGTACCATTACCTTTCATAGGGATTTAGGTAAACCATTTCAATTGAAATATGTTATGCATGTTCCAGGTCTAAAGAAAAACTTGGTCTCAGTCGAAATGTTGGAGGACAAAGGCTATGACATTGTTTTCAGCGATGGAAAAGATTTTCTGCGACATAAAACAACGGGTCAAGTCAAGAAGATAGGGATTTGAGTTAAGAATCTCTAAAATATAGAGGTAGATGGTTGTGCTGCCATGATGGGCAAGGCATAAAAAGTTGTGAGCCGGGATGAGGGTGAATTATGGCACAAGCGATTGGGCCATCTTCATCATGGAGCCTTGAAAATCATGCAACAAATATCTACTGGACTTCCAATGGGAACACTTGCTTATTTAGATTAGTGCAAGGGTTGAACCATGGGGAAGTATGTAAAGTCCACCTTTCATGAAAAGGATAACCATGCTTCGGTGATCCTGGAGAGAATTCACACAGACGTGTGTGGATCATTCTCGATTGCTTCAATAGAAAAAAATATGTATTATGTTATTTTTGTTGATGATTTTTCTAGTAAATGTTGAATCTTCTTCATGCAAAAGAAGGATCAAACATTCTCAAAGTTCTGTGAGTTTAAATCATTGGTGGAGAAAGAGTCGGGGAAGAAAGTGAAGGCTCTGAGGAGCGATAATGGTGGAGAATACATCTCTAACGAATTCAAAGACTTCTGCAACAAAGAAGGAATTCAAAGAGAACTCATAGAGCCTCATAAACCACAACAAAATGGGGTTGCGGAGAGGAAGAACCGAACGATCGTGGTTGTAGCACGAGCAATGTTGCATGATCAGGGCCTACCAATGCATTTGTGGGAAGAAGCATGCAACACTGCGGTTTATGTGAAAAATTGTTGTCCTCATAGAGTACTTTGTGTTGTTTCTGAGTTTATACCTTAATGCTTTAAAGTATATTGTCAAGGAATATGAAAAGACAGAGGGAGCTAAGGATAGAAAATGTATGATAAAAAGGTGAAGGCTATTGTTGGTTTCTCAACTGTCTCTGTCGAAATTCCCAGTTTTCTTGGATACTGATATCTCTCTCAATTGTTTCCCATGAACTTTCTAACACAACCCGGTTATCGACTGTTTGTAAGATAGTGTTAAATAAATTTAGAGTGATGCTTGTTTGATCTGAGAGGTCGGGCTCGATATTAGGCTGCCTTGCAACTGGTACTGTCATGAAGGATAAAGTAAAGAAGGATAAAATTCTGTGTTTTCTTTTTAGGCTTGTTATCTCTATTTCACAATGTAACGAGAATGATGTCAATACAAAAATAAATAGTACGACTAAATTGTAGGCCTTTTATTGTATCTGAGTTAAATTTTAAAGAAAAGAGACATGCAAGATATGGAGAAAAACATAAAGCTATTAGCAAAGTGAGGCGTCAATTTCAGAGGAATCTCACGTTGTAACATAAGACTACGAAATGAGAAAGATATTAATGAAGCATATGATGTTAAGATCTAAGCATGTTCAGGTCTTGTATCTATTGATAATGGACACAGAGGAAAAAATGTAAATGATTTGAAATAAAAAGAATCATAATTTCCACAGTAGAGGTTATACTAAATTGTAGCTAAGCATTCATCAATTAAACATATGCAAGAAAGATGAGATAACAGGGAAACACATAACTCAGAAGTGAAAAGATCTGAAATCTTCAATCTTCATTTCTATTAACTTAGAGTCTCTTCAAAATTACTTCGTCAAAAATTATTTTCTCTTTGAGAGATAAAAAAAATACTTGTTTTAGTCTTCCTTGCCTGTATTTATACAGGGTCATCCCTACTTGATGATTAACAATCTCCTACTTTTCAGGAGAAAAATAGTTACAAAACTGCAACCTTAACTGTTGCACGATTAACTTTTGTTTATCTATCATTCCAACAGTATGAGTTTCCAAATGATACTTCATTGTTTAGTCGAAATCTCTCCCTCCTTTGATGCTACACATTCAATACATTTCTCTAGAAAATGGACAAAGTTCCTAGGAGGTGTCGGAAGATCCTTAGTCTCAAACATATAAAACTTTCTTTGTACCTTTGGGAATCGATCTTCAAAACGTTGGTCGGAAAACTTGATCACATGCAAATTTGAATTGGGCTGTACAAACCATCTATCTATTAGGTTGGCATCGATCTCCTTCAATTGTAAAATTTCAATCTGAATCTCCTTCAAACCTTCTTTGTAGTCCAACCACTGTTTTTTAATGTTTATCTGCCCCAGTGACTCAGAACAGTCATTTCTTTTGATGCCTAATGCTTGCTTATCCCAAGAATCAAAGATTCCTTCACAGTCGTCTTTGATTTCTTTAACTATCTTCTTTCTCTCAGATATATTTGTTTCCCATACCTTGAGCATGATGTCTCCTTTTATCTGTTTTGTGACATATAGTTTTGGATTTTTCGCCATCTCTTTCTTCCCTGAAAATGCAACCGCTTTCTGGAAAGTATTCCTTGCTTCTTTAGCTTCCTTTTCTAGCAAAATAATATCATCAAGAGATTTTCTTACCTTTCAAAAATAATTATGGATGATCTCTATTTTGGAGATCAGTCTCTGTTGTTCGACTTCTATTTTTGTATGCGTTTCCAGCGAGAGGGTCTGGAAAGCCTTTAATTCTATAAACCGATCTTCAATAAAATTTAACTTAACCTGTAACTGTTTTGCATGCTCCTTTTGCTGAGCAACCTACATCTGACTTGCTTGTATCCTTTGGTTCATTTCATCCAGGCTTGATTTGAGTGATTGAATTTCTAGCCTTTCAACAGCCCTGGCCTGCTCCAAGATTTTACTCACCTCTTCTCTGATGTTCTTCTCAACGTTATTTAACTGGTCCTGTAACTAATCTATTATGTCATTACTCTTTTTTATCCTTGTTCTCATGTTCTCCACGGTAAAACCGTTTTATGTTGCCATGGCTCCCATGGAACCTGCTATCTCTGTAGAAAAATCCTCCTCATCCAAATTATTTCTATCTAGCAAGACTCTATGATTTTTTACCATGCCCCCCTCTCTCATATACATCTCTTGTTTCAGGACAACCTTCCTCTTTTTTCTGAAAAAATAATCAGAAGGAGGAATCTCATCTATGGAGACAGGGGTGAGGTCATCAACAAATATGGCTCCTGTCTGTGGGAATCCAAAGGTGCACTATAAGGGGGTTAAGGAAGCTATGAGACTTCATATCTCTCTATATATTTTCCCTTCTATGGCCTTAGTCCTATTGACATCAACAACAGGTGATGAATGGGGAGTGAGCTTACTAGGCTCGGGAGGTGTCTCATACTTCCTCTCTATTTCTGTCTCTAGTTTTTTCGTCTGTAAGGCCTCTTTATTTTGTGGGGTTGTTTCAGTATCCTATGGGACCTTTTCAGGATTGCCCTTATCCTGTGCTTCCTGCTCAAAGCCTGGAGGAGTAATTTCTTGTTCTTGGGGAAGGGTGATTGCTTCTCCTTGCAGTACTTTGGGTAGACCACTCCGTCTATGCTTATGGAAAGTCTGAAAACTAGCTTGCAAGTCGGATGACAATGTCTGCACTCGTTCTGACACCTCTTCATAAGTCTTAGTCCCTTTGAACATGTCATCATAAGGGGACTTCTCATGTTCATAGGATTTCATATTGCAGTGGGCCATGCGTTTACCTAGTAACTGGTAAGGATCGTGATTCCTATGTTCGAGGTCTACCAATTTGACCTCCTCCAGTGCTGTCGCTTCAACTATGGAATGACCCAAGTTGAGAAGTGAAAATTTTCCAATTTGAACGGGAAAAACATGCCAAGTTTTCTTTTGAGTTGTCTTCAATTCTATCCCGATTCCACCCATTACTATTTGATAAGCTACCTCCCTGCACACTAGTCTGTCAGGGAGGAATTTTGGGAGTGCATGTGGAGGAATTGAACATTCGAAAACTCTAATGTAGGAGAAATTCTCCTCTATAAACCAGTCAGCAATTGCCCGAAGGTTCCCTATGACCAAATCTGAAATGCGGGGGCGTAAACAGTCATATAGCATCTGGTGTAGTGGTATTACCACGAAATAACAGATCTCATAGAATGAATCCTTGGCATTTTGCTTCCCAAACTTTAGAATGATATTCATGAATAGGCTCTGGGTAAGTTAGATTCCAACTCCAATTCATCAAAGGGAAAGGATTTGAGAAGCATATAGCATCCATGATGTATGAGGACACATAAAAGGCTACTGGTTGGCCTTTTTATTTTGCAGTCTGATATTCCATGACCTCTCTCGCTATGTTATCAGATAAAATCTTATCCCAATTGAAGCTGTAACCATCTGTGGCCTCATGCAAAAGAGGTACCCATTCCGCTGGGAAGTGGGTAGGACTTTTCTTACTGAAAAGCCTACATAAAATCATCACCACATAAACCATATACTCGTTTAAAGAAGCTGTGGCGTAGACACCATGTGTGTCGGCCCTAAATTTTGCTTCATTTCTCCACCAGTCTTTTATTATGCCAGGATACGTTTGGTCTGAATCAAAACATTCTTTCCTCTGAAACTCACTGACAAAATATTTATTATAAATATACTTGGGACTGGGAGACAATTTATACATTAATTGTATATGTTCTGGTCTGAAGGAGCTGATGACGACCCCTCAATTGTCCAGAATGTTCCCCATATACACGTCTGCTTGCTCTAAGGCCCAACTGATCATGTCGTTGTAAGTCAGGAGTCGTGACCACATAGCCACCTTGTGAAGTTCGGACTCCGCTATATCCCAGAGTTTGTTGTCGGCATCATGCAGGAAATTCTTAATTGCATAATCGAGAGTTTAAAAAATCTGCCTCCATGATTTTATGGAACCGATGACATGTGGTATTGTATCAGTTACAACATCTCTGTTAGGACTCGAGACCTCTGCAACTTCCTCATTTTTCTTGGTGGCCTTCTTAAGCGCCATGGTGGTTGTACTGGACTAGGAACCTATTTACAGAGAAAAGTGTATAAAACTAGACAAATGTGACTTGCTACAGAGGCAAAGGATAAGAATGAACTTCAACACACAGGACCTTTATTAACCTCTAAATTTGTGTTGCAACGAGTAATCTGATACAAGCGACGAAAAATAAATGCTTTAATTGAAAGATATGCTTAGAGATACGAATTCACGTCAAAAAATATCTGCATTTACCTGTAATTAATACTGCCATATATCGACGATTTTGAAACTGAAAACCTGAAAATCACTGCCTTCCTTAATTCTCGAAATGTGAAAAGCAGCTTAGTCATCATTAATCATGTTTTGAAAACAACTTATTCATTAAATTATAGGGTTTGTTTAAAGAAAACGTGATTTCGCATTTCAGAACTTCGGGGATCCTGCCGTTAGGGGATATGTCACAAGTAAACCCCAGATCGCAAAATTGCGAATGATTAGGCGAGGTGATAATCATTTGCATTAAAACTTTAATTAATCATGATTAATGGACAATAAATTTTTAATTTTTTTACTTTTCGGAAAATCAAGGACCAGGAATTCGAAGGAAAAGAGTTTGAAAACGCTTTAGTAGAGAGAAACCCGAATCATGAAAGACTAAGGGAGAGATAATTGCATTTAGGGATTTGATTAATTATGGATTAAAGAGTAATTTGTGGTAAGCAACAGAAAAAGTAATTTTCATTTTTTCCCCTTTTTACTTTATATTTCTGAAAATTTTGAAATGGCTTCAGGATTTCAGCACCGAGAAAAAGGGATGGTTGAAGATCACACCTCGAGAAGACCGGAATATCGAAACCTGAAAAGGAATGGGTGATTCTGAATCCTTCCTATTTTGGACTAAGGGAGGCTTCACGACTCAGAAAAAAATGAAGCTTCAGTTTTAATGGGTGGAAAAATTTAACTTCGTGTGAACATTAGGCTCCATCTAGGGATCTCGTATCGTTGTGGGACGAGAAGAATATGTAGACCAAGTGCCTTCATTGGATAATGGAGTCAAAGGTTTGTCTCTGTGAGAAAAATAAGGAGAAAAGACGAACAATATTAGGGTCTCAACGTCGACCTTGAAAAATCTACAAAAACAAAAACACTGACTATCCCGACCGAGGTTTTCAAAAGATTTCTTATCCTAACGCTGACCTCAAAACTGTGTAAGATAATCAAAACCTAATTAACCATCTTATCAGGATTTTTGTGATTATGTTTTCATCAAGGAAAGTATTTACGCTGTGTCTGATAAGGAGATCTTAGAAACCTATGATAAAATCCAACCGAAAAGAAGAGAAATTACTAGAGCATCTTTTAACTCATGTATAACAACTTTTATCAAATATGAGGATATTGCTTCACTGTCAGCGAGCCTATTCAGTACCCCAGTGAAGTTATTTGACTTCCCACATTGAATTTACTTTCACCACTTCATTTTTCGCAAGCATTTTAAATGTTGAGATGAGGGTAATCAATAAGTATGAATTTCCTTTCTTCATCTCTTTGAACTAGATGGGGGCAATCAATATTGAATTTCCTTTCACCATCTGTCCGTACTCAATTTTATTTTTATTTTTTTTAGATATGAAGTGGGGGAAATCAATGAGTATGCAATACACTCGGGAATATATCTGTTTGAAAAAGAATCAAAGTTTGTAAACTCATTTAAATCACTCTAGGTTAATCTTCTCACATGCCTTCAAAAATCAAGGGTTTCAGAGGACTTCTTAATGGAAACTTCTTGACCTTTAGTCTAGGGAACTTCCTTTAGAAAAACCAATCAGTTATTCCTATTAGGATAACTAAAAAGGTTAGGATTAACCTAGACATGTTTACGATCCATCCAAAGTCAAAGAACGAAAAACACAACCTACTCGCTTCCTTGAAAGTTTGTTCGAGAGTTTCCATGACCGAAGCAAGACCCCTCTATTCTCAGGAAACTTCATTGATTAGACATCTATAGTCAGCCGAGAAAAGGTTTTACTATGGCCAAGGAGGAGGGTAAAGGGGTTTAGACAAGTTGCTATACATGTGGCTATTCTTAGAGATTTTCTTGATATGCCTTTACAACCCTTCCTTAGTCCCCCTTTTTTCATAACACTTTAAGAATTTCTTCTTCTTCTTCTTCTTTTTTTTTTATGAAAAACAAAAATGAAACGATGATTTATTCATTCGTACTTTTTTTTTTTTTTGATCTATACAAAAATCATAAAAACAAATCGGTATATACAATGATAATTTAGAAACACCTTATTGTATGAAGTGTTTGAGATGCTGCCCATTTACAGGGGCATTAAGAATGTCTCCATCCATGTTTTATAATAACCAAGCATTTTTTCCTTCCAAGGATGCAATTCTATATGGACCAGACCAGATCGGATTGAATTTGCCATGTTTTCTAGTGTCTTCCTTTCTAGCTTCCCATTTTAAGACCAAGTCGCCAGGGAGGAATTCTCTATCTTTCGCTTTCTGATCGAATAAGGCTTTCATTTTATCTTGATACCTTTGCAATCTTTCATTTACTTCGGTCCTATTTTGCTAGACTTCGACCAACTAGTTTATTCTCCTGGTAATGTCATTGGGTTCTTCGTTGGAATCTTGCCAGAGTTTCATTACTGGCAGAGCAAGGTTTATTGGCAAAACAGATCGATCTTTTGGTTCTTATTCTGTTGGCCCATAAAGCATATTTTAAATGGGTATGCCACACTTTTTTGTTTTCTGTCAAAACCTTTTTTATCACGGTAATCAGGCTTTTGTTGGATGATTCAGCCAGACCATTACCTTGTGGGTAGTAAGTTGTGGAGTGTCCTAGTATGATGTTATATTTTTGACAAAAATTTATCATGGCCATTGATTTAAATGCCTGCGCGTTGTCAGTGACTATTTTTCGAGGACAACCAAATCTGTATAAGATATTATCTCCCAAGAAACATATCACTACTGAGTTAGTTGAGTTCCTTGTGGGGATAGCTTCTACCCACTTACTGAAATAATCAGTAGCAGTTAGGATCCATTTGTGTTGTGCAATGGAGTGTGGATGGATTTCTCCAATGAAATCGAATCCCCATTGTTGAAACGAGGCTTCGGTTTTAACTGGAATCAGGGGTAAAGATGGGACCCTCTGTTTTCATGTGAACAATTAGCATGGGACACAATTTTGAACTTTAGTGTTCACTTCTGTGAACAACTTGGGCCAGTAGTATCCAACTCTTAAGATTTTATACGTCATTTCTCGCCAAGAATGATGTCCTCCAAATACTCCGAAATGGAATTCATCACTAACCCCTTCTGTTTCAGTCTCAACTAAGCACCTCAGTAGGAAACCCAAGGGGCCTTTCCAATACAACTTTGTATCTATGATACAGTATTTTACAGCATGTAACTTTAGCGTCCTAGATTTTGATGAGGTTAAATCACTAGGACAATGAAGCGTGAGTAGGTAATGGACAATGTCATGATACCAGGTTGAAACCAAAAACTTATCTTGGATTTCGGCCGTAGGTGCAGTGATATCAAGCTCATCTATTTCCAGGAATCCCTCGTTCTCTTGCAGCCGATTTATCCCAAGCGCTTTTAAATTTGATTCGGCAAGCAATTTGGCTAAACCTTGACCTTTGATAATTTTAGTTGGCTTGACTTTTAGGTCAAACTCCTAGATCTTATCTAACCACTTGCCTCTTCTTCCATCGCTGTCTGGTTGCACCAAGATGTCTTTAACAGAGCTAGAGGGTACATAAGCGATGATCTTTGAATGTAACACATAAGTTCTGAAAACCTTCAGAGCTTTCACCATTGCGTAGGCTTGTTTCTCCAATATATCATATTTCAACTCAGTATCTCTAAGGCTTTTCCTAAAAAATGAAATAGGCCGCTCAAAACTTTCTTCATTGTTTTGTAACAAGACAACTGCAATGGTATGTTCTGAGGCAAAAGAAAAAATCAAAAACTCTTTCGTGTAATCTAGACTTGCCAAGACCGATGCTTCACTTATCACTTTCTTGATGCATTGAAATGACGCTTTGTCTTCGCTAGTCCATCTCACCTCACTGTCCTTTTTGAGCATATCTGTTATCAATTTCACAATCTCAGCAAAGTTAGGGATGAATCTCCTCAAGAAATTTATTTTTCCTAAAAAAGACTGGATTTATTTTACATTTCTAAGAAAATTTATAGTTTCTATTGCTTCAACCCTTTTCAGATCGATTTTGATTCCCTTTTTAGATACGATATGGCCCAAGAGTTTACCTTCTTGCATCGCGAAATGCGATTTCTTGGGGTTGAGTGACAAACCAAATTTTTGGCATTTCTCAAAAGTTTGCTTAAGGTGCGTTAGATGTTCAACATCAGATTTGGAGAACACGGTCAGTTCATCAAGACAAATAACAACAAATTTATCTCTTTCACCCACGAAAGTGATATCCATGGCTCGCTGAAAAGTAGCCCCTCAATTCATCAAACCAAAGAGAATTTTATCGTACATAAAAGTACCCCAAGGGGTAGTGAAAGCAGTCTTTTCTTTATCGTCCTGATGCACTACGATCTGATTGTAACTTGAGAAACCATCAACGATAGACATTCGGTTAGCTCCAACTACTTTCTCTAAAACGTGATCCATCTTAGGCAATGGGTAATTGTCTTTTAGTGATGATCGATTCAGGTTTCGAAAGTCAACACACAGCCTGATCTCATCGTTTTTCTTTCTTACTGGGACCAAATTGGCTACCCACTCAGAGTATCTCAGCAAAACTATGATTTTATCATCTAGGAGTTTTTTGACTTCTTTTTCTATCGCCGGTAATAGGATAGGGTTAATCTGCCTAAAAGGTTTGATGCCTGGTTTTAGTGGAATTTCATGTTCCATGATGGTTGTATCATAAGTTCTCAACTCGTCATAAGACCAGGAAAAAACATCTTTTTATTTCCTAAGAAACTCAACATATTTACTCTTGATTTCAGGAGACAGATACCTGGACAATTTCACTAATCTGGGACTCTCATCGGAACCTATATTGCAATCTTCGACTTCCTTCAGTTGAGGCTATAAGGTAGTCTTCAAAGGGATGTCATCATGATTGAAAAGCCTTTCTAAGGGAATCAGGCCCTTGGGTATCTGATTATTTTTTAAAAACAACATTCAGTGATTTGCGATTTTATCCTGGAACTCTTGGGGGTCTTCCCCTTCCTGCATGATCCAAATAGGATCATTTTGGTTCTCTTGGTTAGCGTGGGTTTCAGCGAACTCGTCTATCGTTTCCAGAAATTTTCGGAGTTGTTTATCATCCTCAAAGACTTGCCAATGATGTATGTTATTAGGTATGGAAGTTCTATGTCTCATTTGTATATGATATTTAAGTTTGAAAGCAGTGGGAGGTGCGAAAGTCGAAGTTTCTTTGGCTAAAGCATCCGCCTGCTGATTTTCTGCTCTCGGGACGAAGTGAACATTAATAGAGGAGAATTTTTTTTCGATTAGGTCCCAAACACAATTTCGATATGACCTTAACCTAGGATGTTTGGCCTAATACTGGCGATTAACCTATCTCACGATCAACTCTGCATCACAAAAAACTTCCAAGTTTTTAATTTTCATTTTCCTAGCGACCTCTAACCCTAACACTAGTGCTTCGTACTCACATACGTTATTTGTGTGGTCTATGTTCCATTGAAGCCTATAATAAAAAGGGATAACGAATTGGTTATCGGGTGCTACAAAGATTACTCCAGTCCCAACTCCAAGATAAGATGAGGCACCATCGAAAAACATTTTCCAAACACCAGTGTTATACACATCCTGTTCTATTTGTTCTTTTTCTTTTTTATTTCATGTACAACTTTCTTCAATACACGTGCCCACATCATCATCTATAGAGAATATACAATTACGTAAATCCTGATCAGCAATATATACAGGATAATTATTTGGGCTGAGAGGATCACTAACCGTAAATGCTAACTTGTTTTCCCTGTATAGTCGCGTGAACTACCCACCGAAAACTGGAATTGTTGCGTACGTCATATCAAGCTGAAGGGAACCTCCAATTTTGGTACCCCAAGATCGGGACAAGAGAATGCCATATTTTGGGGGTATATCTGCGACAACTACATCCATTAAAACACTTTTTAAAGGTACCTGTGCAAGGCTTACAACTAAATCCTTTATCATACCTATACACTTGACTTTCCTCAAATCAAAAGAATATAAATCTCCATAAGGCTTGGTGATTTCAAGGCCGAGTTTGTCCATGATTGCTTTAGGCATCACATTGTGAGAGGCCCTAGAATCTAACATGCAGTTATGGAGCAGATGGTCGAAAACGGTCAAAGTAATGTAGAAAGGGACAACAGTGTCTTTGGCACCTTTGAAGTGTGGGCCAAAAATTATGTTAGGATTTTCAGCCTCTAAGTTTATAACATCAACCTACCTTTCATTTTCTGAAAAATTAATCATTTTAGCAATTTGTTTTCGGTATATCGATTTTTTGGCCATCTCGACAAGAGGAATAGGAATTTTGATCTTATTAATTTCATTTTCTAGGTTAAAACTTCCAATGGTCTTGTCGATTTCCATGTTTTGAACCTTCGATCCTTTCTTTTCAGTTTTCTTGGACTGAGGGGCCTTTGTTTCGGTAACAAGGGGGTGTCTAGTTTCTGTATGCTCAAGGGTGGCATTTCCGCTATCTTTTTTTTAGTAGACTGGATGTTAGCAACCTTAGTCCCTTCAGTCTTTTTTTCAGTGCTTTTTGAAACTGGTTCATTAGTTTCAACCCTCGGCAGTATTTTTTTAACTGGAGCGGTTGCAGAAACCCTGTTTCTAGGTCTCAGGTCGTATTTCTGGTGGAGTTTAGCCATTATTCCATCCGCTATTCCCTGATAGGTCAAATCTTCAGAAACACTATTTTTCTTGCTACTCTCGGTCCCATACTCTATAGTCAAATACTTTTCATAATCGTGTCTTGTTATGTAAGGTTGTAGATAGTCATCGCCAAGATTGTTCATATCCTCTTCTAACTACTCTAAATCCTCCAAGTCTTGTCCTCCTATAAAGTTTTCACTTTTAAAAGGGGTTTGGATCTTTTGATCTTCATTATTAATTTGTTTTTGGTGGTTTTGAGGGTTAGGGTTCTTTGTGAACTCCTTTCTAGGGTAATGTTCATTCTTATCTTGTTGTAGTTCCATTCTCGATATCTTGTTTGACAGTTCTTTGATGATTCTGGCCATATCATCCATTTTTTCTTCTGAAGATCTTCCTGATCCATAGGGTGATCCTTGCTCCCTGTATCTCCTGATTTATTTGTTTCCTGTATCGAATTTAGCTTTCAGTTTCCCTGATTCCATCATGTTAGATTCAATCTCGAGAGCATCATCTTGCAGCTTGGTAAGATCTACTGATCTTCTCTCCCTTAATAACAGGGCGAAGTCGGGGTCAAAAGCTCCAGCGAAAGTCACTTTCGATGCAGGTTGTGAGGGATTGACGTCGGTTGGGATCTTATTGTACAAATTGTTAAACTGTTGTGTAAAATCAAGGACTGATTCAGAGTTTTTCTTTCGAAGAGCTCCAAATTCGGTCAGATAATAAATATGGTCTTTCCATTCACCCCACTGTCTGATAAAATCATTTTCAAGTTCATCATATGACGGTATAGATTCGGCGGCTAGGCCTCGAAACCAGGTTCTTACTTTCCCTTCAAAAGTTTGAACCAAGATTCTGGAGTAAAAATCTTCGTGTTCCAATCCAAGAATGTCAGCGAATTGATCGAAAACATTTATGTGTTCAAGATCTGTCAAGTCGCCTTCTCCTGTGAACTTAGGCATGTTTTTCATGTAATTTTCTGGTAAATCATGGAGAGGAACTAGTAGAACCAGAGGGGTGTATCTTGCAGCAACCTTTGCAAATATCCGGAGGCGGTGCTTGGCCGCTCGCTCCTCCTCCTTGACCACCCGCAACAACACCTCTAGCCCCACCTACTCCGGCCACGACCATTGTGGGTTTAACGGTTAAAGTCTGGGGGTTGTGAGGACGGGTTTCAAGAAACTGATTATCGAAGGGGAAGAAACTTGAGAAAGAAGAGCTTGGGGAATGTGGACTGGTTCCTTCAGAACCACAGGGTGAGAATATAGGAGAATCAACATAAGTTGAGTCAAGATATATAGGATAATTGTTTGAGTTTTGAGATGTAGGAAACCAAACTTCGATAAGGGAGGGAGAATGAGTTGCAATAGGAAGTGAGGCAACTCTTCGTTTTCTATTGGTGTGGGAAAAGGCTGAGAAAGCTTCAATCTCAAAAACTGGAAGAACCATATCCGATTCAGTGGGTGTAACTTTATCAACGGAGTATTTCCTGTAAAGGGGTGGAATACTCAATTCACTACATTGATATTTAGAATCAGACTGTGTAAACTTAGGTCGAAATTTTTTATTTTTGGATGAGACGGTTTGGCGGAAGTATCTTCTTGATTTTAGAATTTTTTGAGGGTCCAAAAAAGGTGAAATCTGCTTAATGTCTGGATTCTTTCTGGTGTTTCTATGGTTAAGAGCCAACTTAAACAAAGTGGAGTCACCAAGTGAAAGATAAAGGTAGCCTTAGAAGGTTTTCAAACTTTGTTCACTATCAAAGAAAGAAAGCGTCAATGTCGTTCTTCCCAGGGAAAAACCTCGTTTCTCCGTTCCCCGACAACGGCTCCAAAAAGATGTTTTTCCTCAGTTTATACCTTAAGGCTTTAAAGTATACTGTCAAGGCATATGAAAAGATAGAGGGAGCTAAGGATAGAAAATCTATGATAAAAAGGTGAAGGCTAATTTTGGTTTCTCAACTGTCTCTATTGAAACTCCCAGTTTTCCTGGATACTGATATCTCTCTCAATTGCTTCCCATGAACGTTCTAACACAACTCAGTTATCGGTTGTCTGTAAGATAGTGTTAAATAAATTTAGAGTGATGCTAGTTTGATCCAAGAGGCTGGGCTCGATATTAGGCTGCCTTACAACTGGTACTATCATGAAGGATAAAGTAAAGAAGGATAAAATTTTGTGTTTTCTTTTTAGGCTTGTTATCTCTATTTCAAAATGTAACGAGAATGATGTCAATACACAAATAAATAGTATGACTAAATTTTAGGCCTTTTCTTGTATCTGAGTTAAATTTTAAAGAAAAGAGACATGCAAGATATGGAGAAAAACATAAAGCTATTAACAAAGTGAGGCATCAATTTTAGAGGAATCTCACGTTGTAATAGAAGACTACAAAATGAGAAAGATATTAATGAAGCATATGATGTTAAGATCTAAGCGTCTATAGGTCTTGTATCTGTTGATAATGGAAACAGAGGAAAAAATATGAATGATTTGAAATAACAAGAATCATAATTTCCACAGTAGAGGTTATACTAAATTGTAGCTAAGCATTCATCAATTAAACATATGCAAGAAAGATGAGATAACAGGGAAACACATAACTCATAAGTAACAAGATCTGGAATCCTCAATCTGCATTTCTATTAATTTAGAGTCTCTTCAAAATTACTTTGTCAAAAATGATTTTCTTTTTGAGAGATAAAAAAAAGCCATGTTTTAGTCTTCCTTGCCTGTATTTATACAGGGTCATCCCTACTTGATGGTTAACAATCTCCTACTTTTCAGGAGAAAAATAGTTACAAAACTGCAACCTTAACCGTTGCATGATTAACTTTTTTTTATCTATCATTCCAACAGTATGAGTTTCCAAATGATACTTCATTGTTTAGTCGAAATCTCTCCCTCCTTTGATGCTACACATTCAATACATTTCTCTAGAAAATGGACAAATTTCCTAGGAGGTGTCGGAAGATCCTTAGTCTCAAACAGATAAAACTTTCTTTGTACCTTTTGGAATCGATCTTCAAAACCTTGGTCAGAAAACTTGGTCACTTGCAACTTTAAATTGGGTTGTACCAGCCATCTGTCTATTAGGTTGGCATCGATCTCCTTCAGTTGTAAAATTTCAATCCGAATCTCCTTCAAACCTTCTTTGCAGTCCAACTGCTGTTTTTCAATGTTTATCTACCCTAGTGACTCAGAACAGTCATTTCTTTCGATGCCTAATTCTTGTTTATCCCAAGAGTCAAAGATTCCTTCACAGTTGTCTTTGATTTCTTTAACTATCTTCTTTCTCTCAGATATATTTGTTTCCCATACCTTGAGCATGATGTCTCCTTTTATCTGTTCTGTGACAGATAGTTTTGGATTTTTCGCCATCTCTTTGTTCCATGAACATGCAACCGCTTTCTGGAAAGTATTCCTTGATGCTTTAGCTTCCTTTTCTAGCAAAATAATATCATCAAGAGATTTTCTTACCTCTCGAAAATAATTCTGGATGATCTCTATTTTGTAGATCAGTCTCTGTTGCTCGGCTTCTATTTTTGTATGCGTTTCCAGTGAGAGGGTATGGAAATCCTTTAAGTCTATAACCCTACCTTCAATCAAATTTAACTTAACCTATAACTATTCTGCATGCTCCTTTTGCTGAGAAACCTGCATCTGACTTTCTTGTATCCTCTGGTTCATTTCGTCCATGCTTGATTTGAGTGATTGAATTTCTAGCCTTTCAACAGCCCTAGCCTGCTCCAAGCTTTTATTCACCTCTTCTCTGATGTTCTTCTCAACGTTCTTTAACTGGTCCCGTAACTGAGCTATTATGTTATTACTTTTTTTTATCCTTGTTCTCATGTTCTCCACGGTAAAAAAGTTTGTTGTTGCCATGGCTCCCATGGAACCTGCTATCTCTGTAGCAAAATCCTCCTCCTCCAAATTCTGTCCATCTAGCAATAATTTATGTTTTCTTACCATGCCCCCTCTCTCATATACATATCTTGTTTCAGGAAAGCCTTCCTCGTTTTTCTGAAAAAATAATCAGAAGGAGGAATCTCATCTATGGAGATAGGGGTGAGGTCATCAACAAATATGGTTCCTGTCTATGGGAATCAAAAGGTGGACTGTATGGGGGTTAAGGAAGCTATGGGACTTCCTATCTCTGTAGATATTTTCCCTTTAATGGACTTAGGCCTATTGACATCAACAGTAGGTGATGAATGGGGAGTGAGTTTACTAGGCTCAGGAGGTGTCTCAAACTTCCTCTCTGTTTCTATCTCTGGTTTTTTCGTCTGTAAGGCCTCTTTATTTTGTGGGGGTTTTTTCAGTATCCTATGGGACCTTTTCGGGATTGCCCTTATCCTATGCTTCCTGCTCGAAGCTTGTAGGAGTACTTTCTTGTTCATGGGGAAGTGTGATTGCTTCTCCTTGTAGTAATTTGGGTAGACCACTCTATCTATGCTTCTGGAAAGTCTGAAAACTAACTTGCAAGTCGAACGACAGTGTCTGCACTCATTTTGACACCTCTTCATAAGTCTTAGTCCCTTTGAACATGTCATCACAAGGGGACTTCTCATGTTCATAGGCTTTCATATTGCAGTGGGCCATGTGTTTCCCTACTAACTGGTAAGGATCATGCTTCCTATGTTCGAGGTCTACCAATTTGATCTCCTCCAGTGCTGCCGCTTCAACTTTGGAATGGCCCAAGTTGAGAAGTGAAAATTTTCCAATTTGAACAGGAAAAACAGACCAAGATTTATTTTGAGTTGTCTTCAATCCTATCCCGATTCCACTCGTTACTATTTGATAAGCTACCTCCCTGCACACTAGTCTATCAGGGAGGAATTTTTGGAGTGCATGTGGAGGAATTGAACATCCGAAAACTCTGATGTAGGAGAAATTCTCCTCTATAAAATATTCAGCAATTGCCTGAAGGTTCCCTATGACCAACTCTGAAATGAGGGTGGGTGCACAGTCGTATAGAATCTGGTGTAGTGGTATTACCACAAAATTACAGATCTCATAGAAGGAATCCTTGGCGTTTTCTTCCCAAAGTTTAGAATGATATTCATGAATTGGCTCCGGGTAAGTCATATTCCAACTCCAATTCATCAAAGGGAAAGGAGTTGAGAAGCATATAGCATCCATGATGTATGCGGACATATAACAGGCTACTGTTTGGCCTTTTGATTTTGCAGTCTGATATTCCATGACCTCTCTCACTATGTTATAGGATAAAATCTTATCCCAGTTGAAGTTGTAACATTCTGTGGCCTCATGCAAAAGAGGTACCCATTCTACTGGGAAGTGGGTAGGACTTTTCATACTGAAAATCCTACATAACATCATCACCACATAAACCATATACTCGTTTAAAGTAGCTGTGGTGTAGACACCATGTGTGTCAACCCTGTATTTTGCTTCATTTCTCCACCAGTGTTTTATTATGCCAGGATACGTTTGGTTTGACTCAAAACATTCTTTCCTCTGAAACTCACTGACGAAATCTTTATTATAAATATACTTGGGACCAGGAGACAATTTATACATTACTTGTATATGTTATGTTCTGAAGGATCCGATGATGACCCCTCGGCTATCCAAAATTCTCCAGGTCTGCTCACTCTAAGGCCCAACTAATCATGTAGTTGTAAGTCAGGAGTCGCGGACGTGTAGCCACCTTGTGAAGTTTGGACTCCGCTATATCCCTGAGTTTGTTGTCGACATCATGTGAGAAGTTCTTAATTGCATAATCAAGAGTTTCAAAAATCTGCCTCCAGGATTTTATGGAATCGATGGCATGCAGTATTGTATCAGATACAACATCTTTGTCAGGACTCGAGATCTCTGCAACTTCCTCATTTTTCTTGGTGGCCTTCTTAGGTGCCATGGTGGTTGTACTAGACCAGGAACCTGTTTACAGAGAAAAGTGTATAAAACTAGACAAATGTGACTTGCTACAGAGGCAAAGGATAAGAATGAACTTCGACACACATGACCTTTATTAACCTCTAAATTTGTGTTGCAATGAGCGTACTGATACAAGCGATGAAAAATAAATGCTTTAATTGAAAGATATGCTTAGAGATACGAATTCATGTCAAAAAATATATGCATTTACTCGTAATTAATACTGTTGTATATCGACGATTTCGAAACTGAAAACCCGAAAATCACTGCCTTCCTTAGTTCCCGAAATGCTAAAAGTAGCTTAGTCATCATTAATCATGTTTTGAAAATAGCTTAATCATTAAATCTTAGGGTTTGTTTAAAGAAAACACGATTTCGCATTTTGGAACTTCGAGGATCCTGCCGTCAGGGGATATGTCACAAGTAAACCTTGGATCGCGAAATTGCAAATAATTAGGCGAGGCGCTAATCATTCGCATTAAAATTTTAATTAATCATGATTAATGGACAATTACTTTTTAATTTTTTTACTTTTCGAAAAATCGAGGACCGGGAATTTGAAGGAAAAGAGTTTGAAAATGCTTTAGTAGAGAGAAACCCGAATCGCGAAAGACTAAGGGAGAGATAATTGCCTTTAGGGATTTGATTAATTACGGATTAAAGAGTGCTTTGTGGTAAGCAATGGAAAAAGTAACATTCATTTTTTCCCCTTTTATCTTTATATTTCTGAAAATTTTGAAATGGCTTCGGGATTTCGGCACTGGGAAAAAGGGATGGTTGAGGATCACACCTCGAGAAGACCCGAATCCCGAAAATAAAAAACGAACGGGTGATTCTGAATCCTTCCTATTTTGGACTAAGGGTGGCTTCACGGCTTAGGAAAAAATGAAGCTTCAGTTTTAATTGGTGGAAAAATTTAACTTTGTGTCAACACTTGGCATGAGTACACCTGAAGAAGCTTTCATTGGTAAGAAACATGATGTTTCTCATTTTAAGATTTTTGGCTCATTTGTTTATGTGCATGTGACCAAGAATGCCAGGAAGAAGCTGGAGATGACTGCTGAAGTTGGGATATTTGTGGGGTACACAGAAACACCCCATAATTATCGTATGTATTTTCCTAACAGTAAGATGATTGTTATGCAACGGGTCATAAAATTCGATGAGGGGAAAGTTATGCGGTTGTAGCTTGAGAGGGATCTAGACTTGCATGCAGAGGAGAAACTACTAGTTCACAAAGATGAGTCTCAAGATGTGGATCAACCACATGAGGAGGTTCATGGAGTGGAGGACGCCACTCATGTAGATCCATCCATCAGAAATGGTAGAAAGTGCACCACAGAAGCTAATAGATTGAGACTAGATGTTGCATAGGATGTAGGAGCCCCTACTTCACAACGCAGACAGAGACAGTCTCCTGATCAATTTATTGGATACATGGCTCTCATGATAAAATGTATTGTGACTGAACCATATTCCTTTCAGGAAGCAGTGAATTATCCCACTTGGGTTGATGCAATGGTGGATGAGTATGACTCCATTTTCAAATATAGTGCATAGGAAATTGTCCCAAGACTGGTCGACAAATCAATGGTAGGTTCGAGATGGATCTACAAGGTAAATCAAGATGTTGATGGGAGTGTGGAGAAATACAAGGCCAGATTTATGGCCCGTGGCTTCTCATAGATCGAGGGGATAGATTATGATGAGACCTTTGCAACTGTCACAAGGTACTCTTCCATAAGATCTATCTTTGCACTCTCAATGCATATGGGCTGGTGCATTCATTAGATGGATGTAAAAACTATGTTTCTCAATGGGATCATTGAGGAAGAGGTGTACATAGAGAATCCTGAAGGATTTGAGATCTTCAGCAGTGATTCACATGTGTGCCAACTCAAAAGAGTGTTGTATGGGATGAAGCAAGCACCCCGTGCTTGGTACACTCTGATAGACAGCTATTTCGCTGGACTGGGCTTCACAAAAAGTGAAGCGGATGCAAACCTATAACAAATTGTGGTGGAGGGTAAGATTTTAATCATTGTTCTTTATGTTGATGATTTAATACTGACTAGTGATGAGCAACTGATACACTCATGCAAGGAGGACCTTGCAAAGGAGTTCAAGATGAAGGATATGGGCCTCCTTCATTATTTCCTTGGATTGGAAATATGGTAACGAGATGGTGAAATTTTTGTGTCTCAAGGCATGTATGCAAGGGATATACTGGGTAAGTTTCACATGGAGAGCTGCAAATCCATGGATACTCCTCTTCCAAGAAACTAGAAGAAATAGGATGCTACTTCTGGAGAGGTAGTGGATGCTACTGTCTATCGACAGTTAGTGGGTTCACTAATGTATCTAGTGAACATGATACCAAACATTTTCTATGTGGTTAACCAACTGAGTCAAGCAATGGTTAAGCCTACCAAGATCTTTTGGAAGGCGGGTAAGCATGTATTGAGATACCTAAGGGGCACATCTGAGTATGTATTATGGTATAGACAAATGGATGAGGTGAATTTGCATGGCTTCACAGATGCAGATTGGGCGGGCAGCCCAATGGACATAAATAACACATCAGGGGGGATATTTAGTATCAGATCTACAATTGTTTCTTGGTACAACAGGAAAAAAATATCCGTGACACTCAGTTCAGCGGAAGAAAAATACATGGCAACAAGTCAAGCTGCATGTGAGGCTATCTGGATGAGAAAGATCTTGGTTGGTTTGTTTGGTTCTCATTTAGATCTGACAATGATTCATTGTGATAGTCATAGTTTCATTAAAATATCCATTAATCATATGTTTCATGATAGATCTAAGAATATAGATATCTAGTATCATCATATCAGAGATTGTGTGCAGTGGAAGATCATGTTGCTTCAGTACATTCCTATGGAATATCAGGATGCAGACATTCTGACGAAGGCACTCACCATGAGAAAATTCGAATACCATAGAGACAAGATTGAGGTGAAGGATAATCCCTTTATTGTTGAGAGGGAGTGTTGAGATTCAACAAGAAGATCCTAGTGAAAATTATGCACCTACACTAGGATGGAGCCTCAGGCTATTTTTAGGTGGAAGTCTATTTTTAGATGATGAAAAAATTCTATTTATAGATGATGTCTATTTATAAATGGTAAGCAAATTCTATTTATAGATGTATGTCGACTATTATTATCCCTTAATAATAGTTGGACAATAAATATTAGTCTATTCTCAATGAGCACTTGGAAATAGTTAACTGAACTGGAAAATCAGTTAGCTATAGGAAATTTGAGTTCAAAGGTTGACTAGTGGGACATGCAAGTTGAATTAGTTGTAACTGAGTGATTCAAAGTTGTAACAGAGTTGGATGTGTAGTTATGTGAGTTGTAAAGTAGTTGAACTCAATTAAGTGATTTAAGCTCAGTTGTACTAGTTGTAACTGAACTTACACTGGTGAGAGATCAATGAATTAATTATTAATTAATTCAGAATCAGTGATCTCACATGCAACGGAAGATTTACCCATGTTAACTACATGCATGTCAGATCCAGTGGAGACCCAGTTGAGATAACAAGTGAAAGGGATAGTTTAACTATTAGTTGTGACATTAGTTAGTGCACTCATGCAACCACACACACATTGGATGTTCCCATGAGGATTGTGCGGCCTAGGCAAGATGAATTCATTCATTGCAGGGATTTCTATTAGCAGGGATTGCGCATAGGAGGCAGGTTTTCTAGAAGCAGTAAATTGGCACATGAATTTGTCAATTTTTGTATCACAGTGTGAGATGATTGTATATTGTACTGAGAGCTCTTGGATTGGAGTTTTATATGAGATTGTTTCATGATCCATGATATATACATAATATATGATAGTGGGGTTTTTAGCTTTATGCTTTCCCGGTAAAACATCTGTGTTATGTGTGATTGATCTTTCTTCTTGATATTGCAATTGGCGATCATGTTTTAAATTCCACAAGAATATTTGTATAAGAAATTATGTATTTAAAAGTGGCATATAATTGTTAGATCAGGAGAATCTAGGCAATACATAATTTGTATTAAAATTTCTACACTGTGAGCAACTATTCTTTCTCCTTCTGGATCTGCGCTCTATCCTCTGCAAACTTTGCCTGGAGGTCATCTTTTTCTTGTTGCGGAACCTAAAATTTCTCTATGTCTTCCTCCTTTACTTTCTTCAGGGCCTCTATGTCCTGCTCTTTTTCCTCTTGGGCATGACGAAGGTGAGCCTCTATCAATTCTACTAATATGCTTAGTTGGGCAGGCTCATTTCCTACTTCTATGTCCCCTACTGACAGTAGTGCGGTAGACACTGAGTGGTTCAAATAAAGAGCATGTTGTACCCCTTTGAGCTCTGCCTCGATCCTGTCAAACATTGTCTCATGTTTGGCTTCACTTCACTTCAAGATGTCCTCTGAGGTATCTGATACAACGACAATGATAAGGTCAATGTCGTCCACCTTGAGCATAGTGTGGAATGGAGGTTTATTGGTTTTTGACTTATTCTATGATGAAGGTTTCATCGGAGAACCCTTTCTTTTCTTGGATGTATCCGCTTCTGGAAGGGGATCTTTAGGCGGTGTTTCTTCACCCTGCTTCTGCTTGTCTTCTCCCCCTTCATCCTCTTCTTTCTCTACTTCATCACCTCCTCCTCCTTCAGGTGAATCTGGTGTTGTTTCCTTTGATGCGTTGATTAATTCCTATACCTCTTCCTTCTTTTTCTTCCTGCTTCTGTTGAGTGCATTATATTCTTCGCAAGTGACTACAGAACTTCTGATGAGGTCGGGGTCGGACAATTCTTCCTAGTCAATTGGTACAAGGAACTCTGTAGGCCATTCCTTGGTTATTTCTTCCATGTTCTCCTCTGTGAGTTTGTAATAACACTGGAGCTCTTCTTTGTGTTCGTCTCCACACGTAGTGACATAGATGAAGTGCCTATTTGCGTGGAAATTCACGATTGGCCTGAACCTGTGCAGCGTGTTCGACATCATGCGAGGGAAAGATTCAATGGCCCTCTTAAGCTGTATATAATAGGTTTGGAACACCACGTTTGACTGCCATTGTTTTTCCATGTCACTTGAATACCAGAGCGTAGTGAACTTCGCAACTAGTGGTTCAGATGACTCAATTTCAGGGAAGGTCGCTCCTTCCGACATCTCCCAAGAAATGAAGGCAATGAGGATCAACAACCAGCTGAAATGAAAATCATAGCCCTAATCCCGAGATTCACGACATTATTTCTCTAACTGGTTGACGAGGTAGCTCCCCCAGTTCATTTTTATCCCTTCAACACATTTTCCTGCGAGGTTGACGACAAACCCCATGACCTGCATTGGCTTATTCTTCCTAACAAGATTACCAATGATCAACTAGAAATATAGGCACACTACGCCATTCTGGATGGAGGATACCTTATAGCCCCACTTCCCCTTCTCCACATTGCCATAGGTATCTTTTATTGTTTGTGCCAGGGCGTGATTTGCAGCCTTTCCTAGGTAAAAGTCCTGTGGATCTGGTCCTTGCATGCTTAATCTAGTGATCCGATGGGTCAGCGTCAGATCTACTGTGATGCACCTGTCCAACCATAAGTAACTGCCATGGAAGCATGCAAACAATATTTTAATGCACGTGTTAACCTCCCGATGTCTGCTGAAGTGTGGGATCTTCATCACATTAAGAATGGTGGACCTCGCGATGTCCATAATCCATGACTGGGGGATTATCTTTGACTTCTTCCCCATTGACTTGGTCAAATACTTGTGTGGTGTGATAATTCCATAGTTTTTACGATCTCCCAAGTTGAAGTCACTAATATTAAGCATCATAATCCTCTCCAACTGTAGTCCTATTGTGCATATCCCCTTCAGGAGGTACACAGTGATCACTATGTAGTCGAAGTTCCTCGGGACGTTGTCACAACTCACCGTGCCAACTAGAGGCGAGATGTAGTCAGGTAGGATTGATGGGATGAAATTCACATTCGCCATGTCATCACGATGCTTGATTTGTTTCTCTGTCACAGTTCGGGAGGGCCCAGATCGATGTGCAATTGATGGGGATGCTTGGACTCCTCTTGTCGACGAAGCTTGTGCTCCTGCGGGCATGACCTTCTCAGCCATGAGGTCTGTGAGAATCGCTTTGACGGATTTCTCTACTACGCTAAAGTCACCTAACATACATGATTAATAGTTGATATCTCAGGTCAGTGCACAAATAGTAAAGGTATCAAAATGGATGGCAAGGTCTCAATGAGCACAACGCGATAATAGTCAGCTCTCTGTGGGTTCGAATAATCACAATTGGCAAAAGTGTCCACTCTAAGAAATTTGACGTGTTAAATAGATAACATCGTAACATATTATTCCATGGGTAGGAATGCCTTGATCAATGCAATTCCATCCATTATGGCGCAGTCCCAACGGTCCAATGGCGAACATTCCAGCAATAACTATGTTTCTAGCCATTCTGGAGTGTCGTTCTAATGGTCGGGACACCTCCAACTATCATATTACTTCGCCGCAGTGAAGTTACAGTCGATGTTGTTTTGTTATTCCGACGAGGTTTAAGTTCTGCAAGCCTTCCTTCTACGAAGTCCTCTTTGGAACCTCTTGCAATTTTTATAGCTTTGTTTTCTTCTTACTAAGTTTTCTAGCTTTCTTTCCTGTGATTTGTGTCTCTAGATTCCTCTTTCCATTCTTTTTCTTAGATCCTCTTGGCATAGTAACTTTGCACAACTGGGGGTCTTTCACAGGGTTCGAGGGTAATACTTCTTCTCTTACTACTTCTAGAGTAGATGCTCTACTCTCCTGCATGGATAGGTTCTTTAAGCATTCTTGTGTTCTTTCATCTTCGACAACTAAGTCTCTGGCCCTCAGTTGCTTCGACTTGTCCTCCTGCTCTTCTACTAAGCATGCTATTCTACTAGCCATGAAATCCCTTAATTCTTTCTTTTTCTATTCTAGAGCTTCCTCTTCTTCTTTCCTTCGGATCTGATCTTTCTCAATCCAAGTCTTTCCTAGAAAAAGAGAAAAGGGGTCACTGTTCTCAACAAACTTAATGACCTCGAATTCTTCTTTTATCGACTCTCCATGAGAAATCATAGGTACATGGGAAATTATTCCACATAGGGTTATCAACTTTCCTTTAAACAATGTTATTCCTCCCAGTGAAGGAACCATAGCAGGATTTCCTAATATTTCCCAAGTAATTTCTGTCATAATGTTCACTTGTGTTTCTGCATATAATACAAAGTCTATGTCGAAGTCTACTATTATTGCTTCTATGCACTATTTATCTTTTAATATCTCTGATAAACTGGTATCTCTGTGATCATTTAGTGTTTCTTTCATCTGTAGTAATATAGCATTTGATTCTTTCTATTTTTTTAGCATATTCTTAGTCTCTTGGCCTTCCTCAGGGTTTTCTTGTCTCATATTCATCTTTTCAACTTTAGCAATCATTCTAGGGAAGTCCAAAACTTCATGGCCTATGGCTTTACAACAAAGGAAAATAGGACTTCTACCAGGGAATTCCTTAGCAATATGTCCCGATCTTCTGCAATTATAACATAATGTCAATCCTCTTTTTCTCTTAAATGATCCCCAACCTTTCCTATACTGTGCACTCATATCATAGTGATGGACCTGCAAAAAAATATTTCTAGGATCCTGCATCCACTTGTTAGTCCAATAATTCTTTCTATGCATAGGAATAACACATCTTTCACTATTTATATCAGATCTATTCATATCATATCTTCTTTCTTCAAGTTGTGCCTTAGTTTTCAGACTAGGACCAAATCTATCAAACATACCTAGATCCATTCTTTCGAAACAAAAATTTCCACTTATCTTACCTTTATCAGAGCACAAAGATTTAAGATCTTACCTCTTTTCTTCAGATTGGACTTCTTTTCTTAGCATGGAGCTTCACAAGTCAAGTAGAATACTACACACTACAACAACAGATCTATGCACACAACTTTCTCTTTTCCTTAGTTCCCAACAATCACATTTCCAGTCCCGGAAACGGAACCATTTGTTGGCATAGGGGTAGACCTAGGGTTCAATGCTTCAATAATGCACCAACAAAACCCTAACTATCGGCCCTTTCGGAAACACCTACGAAGAAGATGAAGTCTCACCAAAGGTAGAGGCAGGGGGGTTGCAGGACTCAAGTGTCTGCAACCTAGCTGGGACACAGATCTGTGATCACAATACTTAACATAACACTTAGTAGTTAACATTCATTGTCATTTAACCCTTATTCACACCGCAAGTAAAACCCTAATTACAAAACATCGCAGTATTCAACAAGATCTAATACACCCAAGCACTTAGCATATAGAAATCGAGCAGATCTATCATTCATTTACATTACTAAGCACTAATATATTATATCAGATGCATCTAACATATGTAAGGATGAAAAAACTAAGCATAAATCACATCAATCACACAAAGAAACCATAACATAGGATATATGTGCTTTACCCCCAGAGTGGGGCTACGTCCACCAACTCTTCGTCTTCTTTATTATCTTATGTTAATATCCTTACATTCATAGAGCATCAAAACCAAATCCACATAGGACAAGAGATCTGCATGCACCTCTCTAGATCCTCCTTCCCTGAGTTAGGTCACAACACAAAGCCTTCTTACACAGTTTGCACACAAGCTTCTTACAATCACTTGCACTTAGCTCTGCAAGTCTTAGCTCTTCTCAACCTCTGCAAGCTACTCAAAGGATGGTTCTTTGGTCTATCAAAAATATCACATAGAATCCCCCTGTCTAATATTCATATTACCTGGAAGTCTCTAAGCCAGATGGCTCAGAACAATTCCTGCTATGATGTGTATTCATCATCATCTTCATTGGTAGATTCATCATATCTCTGAGATCTGACTTATTTCGTTCTGTATATGGCTTCATCTTTCACTACAATGCCTGAAAGTACAATATCTTGAACATGTTCCTTATTTACCTGTTTTTTGACGATTGAAAACGTCAACGAAGTTTCACTTGCAAAGTGTTGATAAAGCCTATTATTATTAAAGACTAAATAATACTAGTAGGTGGGACCCCCTCGAACTATTGGAGAATAGATCTGTTCATTTTTTGATATTGAGATGATGTGCAACACGACTCACTTGGTTGATGAAGATCTTGTTATTATTGGTTATGAATTGATCTTATGAAGGGTTGATTCCTTATGTTACTACAACCTATGCTATTCATTAATGTAATTGTTGGTTGTTCTTATCGTACCTTCATAACAAACATGTTAGTCAAATTATGTGAAAGGAAAAATACTATATTAATTGCAAAGAAAAGGGAACTAGTTCTGCAATACCACATGCGAATAATTTGAAGGAAATGAGAAACAATTTCTAGGGGAAGTTTTTAGAGATATACTAACTATACTACATGCATGAAGAGACATGATGATTATTTCTAAACCCTAGCTAACAAGTAAATGATTATGAAATTGTGATTGAATCACATGTTAATATGCATATGGTTGAAATGTGGTGGTGCATTTGGAAAAGTGGTGAACGTTGATGGTTAGGCGATTTTGTTTGAGTTATATGATGTGAAATGGGATATGGTGATCACGCTGTTGGATTTTAATGTGGTGATGGTTTCGATACCTGTTTGATTAGTCGTGTTAATGGAGAATTTGTTAGCATGTATTGTTGAGTTAATGAGATGTGGGTGGAGGCGACATGCATTAATTGCATGTCACATTTAGTCTTCCTGTTGGCCACCACCCTAGTTGGGCTATTGTTCTATCTTGTTGTTGTGTTATGCTCCGAACTTTTAGCATGGTGGAACCGCTCGACCAACTTTCATTTTAAGGAATTTGATTAACATGTATGTCCTTTGTTTTGGCCATTCTTGAATTCACTCTGGTTATGAAATGATTACTGGCTCAAGTGTATGGGTTTGTGTTTTCCTAAGCATTGCAACTGTGTGAGTTTTGATTTTTGAATGAAAATGGATGGTTCTTCCTATAATATTTTTGAGTTCGTAGAGGTTATTGGTATTCCTGGTGATCACTCTCTGTTACTACTACTGGTTTAGTTGGAGGGTTTTTGTTTAATTTTTGGGTGGATAGTTGTACCCACGTGTGTGCATCACTTGTCCAGTCTTTGGTTTTCATGGGTTTAATGGATGAAGGCACTCTTCATCAATGTGTTTTGTTCATTTTGGAAATGGTTGTTTTCATCATTAAAGGCCACGAAATGGGCTCTCTTGTTCTTACTCAGCCTTGTCATCACTTCAGTGCTGTGGTTGTTTTAATAGCCACAAGGGTTACACCCTACGTGCATTAAGAATCACTATCGGTCGGGTTGGAGCCTCACTCCTCTATGGTAGCCCTCCTATATTGGGACTTGTTATCTATCAACGAATAATTTGTGGTTCCCTCTATGTATGCACTGTTGGTATCAGGGTTTTTTACCATTGAAGGAAGTTGGCTCTAGCTTTCCTGTGCTAGTCATAATGCAAATCTTTTACTCCACAGGTCCGAGGGTGACATGAAACACCAGCCTGGCCTCTTGTGTTTACCACTTGATTGTTGGATGGTTGTATATTGTCGACTATTTTGAGTACATACCCATTCAGTTGGCTATATGATAGTCGTGTTGATTTAGTATTTAGTTACTGCCTTTGTACAACATTGGTAAACCCTGCTTGTTATCTTCAGAAATCAAGTTACACAATCACTCTCCTTATGTTTAATAACTCAGTATTCTTTAATGGAGAGGGATGCTGACCCAATTCAAATGGATGCGTGGGTATACATGGTTGTCACAACTTGTTAGGTCAATTGATTTTATGACAGCAATGAATTGGTTGATTGATACACAGTCACTGGTATTTTTCACTAAGGATTGTTTGGATTGGTTGCAAATGATTGACGTTGCTCACACATATTGCGTTGTGTATATGGTGGTTTTTCACAATGAAGTAATGGTCATGGTAACTATAGTTTTCTTCGGGGACCGGATGGTCATTGAATCAGATGACTATAGAAATCTTAAACATTGTATCCTTACAATTGTTCGATTGTATAAGTCTGAGTTCACACAACATAGTTGATTACAGTTGGATGAAATTGAATTCATACTATGTTATTAATAACTCAGCATGATGGATTGATTATTACTGTGACTATGTGTTTGATTTGTTAAATGGAGATATTGCATCATAGTGTTTGATGACTGCGCATTGTGTATGCTATGGATAGTTTGGTTTCTCACACATAGGGATACCCACAGAGTTTTTGAGCATGTTTTGTTGTAATCGATCATTTGTTAAGAAATGATGTTGATACCCCATCATGTTGAATGGATGGTCCAGCTTTTAAGTCACATTGAATTGTTTTTTTTGGCAGTGGAAGAACTACATTGCCTGGGAAAATTACCCTATGCATAGCTCGTGTCAAAATGGTGACAGTGGGTTGTATTTCGGTCTTGATTATTTTGGGTTACTGCCATATATGTTCAACGAATGTCATTGCATTTAAATGATGGGCCCGATTGCAGTAGTAGTGACTTCATTGTTAATTTGAAAACATGTCTTTGGGTATAGTTGTGGATTGAAGAAATGCATGGGCAGTGGTTGTTTTTGGTAGTTACAGATTGGAAATGGGTATTGTTCGTAAATTGTTATAAAATGCATAGTGTGTGAATGAAGGGAACAAAATCTCTTACAATTTATAGGATGCCATCTATTTTGTGATGGCACTGTGTGGGACATTTGATTTTGAACAATGAACTTGTTAAATACACATAAATTATTATTTGGTCAGATGATTGCTAGTTGATGCATCTTCTTTCACAGAATGTTATGGATCACTTAATTATTTTCATGAACAATAATATTTCTTCTTCCCCTCCATTATTTCACTTTTCTCTAATTACAAACCCCGTCACCTCCCATATTCATTTTTTCACTCTCTGTTATGAGATTGATTACAGTCAAGAGAATTTTGGTGTTAAAATGGATGAAAGTGGCAGTGTATTGGGTGGATTGCAGTGAGGTTTTATTGGTTTGATTTACAGTTGATTTTTGTTGTCATTGAGAAGTGACCATGCTTATCTCCTTTCATTATATCATTTTTTTCACTCAATAAAAACCCCTCACATATCCCAAAACAATGTTTCACTCCCATGCTCGTTGATGAACAGTAAAACAATTTGTATGGATTGGATTACATGTGTCTGATACATTCTGAGCCAAATATATTTCATTTTTTTTAAGATTTGTCATGCATGGTTATTTAAAATACTACTTGCTAATCAATTACACATGCAAGATGAGTTTTTCCAGTCGTGGAAGCCATGGCTAAGGAAACAAAGGTAGAGGTAACTAGAACCAAGGCCCAAGAAGGCCCATCTTCTCTATACATTTTGAAGTTGTTTCAGAAGAGCTTAGACAAATGTTTCATGATGGATTCTTTAATTGGATTGGGAAGGGAATATTCTGACCTAGGCCTAAAAGGCCTCCTTTCCAATCCCCACAAGCACGCAAGATCCCTGTACCTCTTCATGTCTCATTACAACCCAAGATCCTTGAAAATGATGGATGGCAGGAGATTTTCCACCCGACAATATCCCAACATCATGGCTAGCCCAACTTGTCCTTGCCTCCTCCTCCGCCTATTAAACCCATTTTCCAAGATGCCCCTAATCACTTGTTAGTGAAATCCTCCCATGCTAGCAAGAGATTGAAGACTGAAGCCCACCACACACTTGATAAAGGAAAATCCATTGTTGCCCCTTCCTCACCCTCCAATGACTCTGACAAATTTGTGTCTTCCTAGATGCATTTGAGGGACGATTGTTCCCACGTGATCAGCGAGATTAATCCCAAAGGCTCTGCACAACCTAAGGAAAATTCAGGAAAATAAAGAGGTGACATGAAAAACCAAGGAAGGGTTGCATCACAGACTGGGAAATATGGATTTTGAGTTTTATTTTATCTAGTGTTTTATGACAGTTGGTTTCATGGATCTTTGGACAACATGTTTATTTTGTACATATGAGTTATTTTTGAAATGATTTTAAATTTCATGAGTTTAAATTTCCAAAAGTGAATATGTTGATGGGAGGCATAAGTAGGTATGTTTTGCTTAACTAATGGTTATGTTATGATTGTTATGATTACTATGAACTAAAGGGAGTCACAAGGGGTCCCACCTACTAGTTATTATTTATTTATGACCCTTATTATAATTATTACTTTCCCCCCTAACTAAAGTTAGTTGATTCTTTTAAATTAACTTAACTAATGAGTTGGTTCAACTACTTCAACCAATTCTCATTTGTTAAAAGCAAAAGGAAAGGGAGGAACAAGAGGGGATAGAAGCAAAAGCATGCTAAGGTTTTCTCTTTGATTTTATGTTGAGATAGTTCAGTTTTATTCATTCATATATTCATCACAACCTAATTCTCTTTTGTGATAGAAGGGTCTTATTGTAGACAACAATATTCAGGGCTGAATCAAATCATTCAAACACTTGTTTTTCAGAGTTGTTCATCTATCTTTGATAGTCTATGTAGACCTGTCTGTCTGTGAATTAAATTTCATGATTGATAAAGGCTATTGTGCAAAGTATAGTGGGAAACAATCTATGGCAAGTTGGTCCAGCTTTTAGAGTTCAACTTTGGTTTTCTGTCAGAGGTCCTTTTGTATGTTCCATCGGGGATGTCTAAGTTTGACTTTGGTCCAAGATTTTTGTATGAGATTTTGTAAAGAAAATGACTCTTTGGTGAATTGGAATGAAATAAAGGATTTCTTTATGCCTCAACTGTCTTGATTATCATCTTGGTGTCTTTACTTCAGTTCTTACATTTATTTCAACAAATGTTATATTCAGAAAATTACATAAAAAGTGAATTTCCAACAAGCTTCTTGTTGATAAAAGACTAGCTTAAGCACTCATAATTAATACTTGTGAGTTAGGATGTTATTTTTATTGGATATAAACATAGGGTGATATTCCCATCTACTTTTATTTAGCCAAGTAAAGTTTGAAAATGTTTGAGTAAGATCAATTCATATATTTTCCTCAACATTGTCCTTATTTTATTTCAGTTATTTTCCAAACCTTTCTGTAGCTGACATCTTTCTTTTTCTCTGTAGAATTGTCATCATATCGTTTTATTTTCAATATTGCGATCTATGGGGCCTGGTCTTTGTTCACCTAGTCTTCGTGTTTTCTTATCCATACTTTCTTACATTTGATATTAGTGTTCTCTTTCATGGAAGTATCGATCATGCTTCTAGAATCACTAGCTATGTGTCCATAGTTATGACATTTGTAACATTCAATGTTACATGGGTTGGGGCCACATAAGAATTTGTTTCTTGAACATTTCTTTTATAATCCCTGCAATATGCAACCTTATGTCCAAAGTTAGTACAATAAAAAAAATGACCATAAAAGAAATTTGCATAATTGGGAGTGAATGATCTTCTTTGTGGCATAGTCCTAAATTTTTACCTTGACTGATCATGATCTTGATTGAATATTCTTTGTGGCTTGAACATGGATGGTCTTCTTGAAGATGTATCTTCAATAGTTTTCTTAGATTCTGGTTGACCATGATTCCTTCCTTTGAGTACTTCTAGATAACTCTTTCTATTTTCTTCATTCTTCTTTTCTAGAAACCTAGAGTGCTTCTCTTCATTCTCTATAACTGACGTGGATGTTTCTATCTCTTCAACGTTCTTGTTGAGCTTGACAATTTTTCTTCTCAATGTGACAAATTCTTCTTCAAGCTTTTCAACCTCTTCTTCTTTCTTCATTATTTGAGACTTCATGACTTCTTCTGTTCTTTTCGCTTCTTCAAGCTGATTTTTTAATGTGGTTATTTATTCTTCAAGTCCTTTCTCTTCTTGACCAAACTCTGCCTCAAGCTGGTTTAGATTGTTAGTTCTTTCCTTAAGATGATATGTCAATATATTCTCTCTGATTTATGCTTCTTCCTTCTGTGCTTCTATGTTGGATTCCAAATACTACTTTTGATATTCAAGATTTTCTTCGATATTTTTGGCTTCTTCTAGTTGAGTTCTTAAGTTCTTGATGACATGTTGGGCTTCTTAAAAAATGTGAACAATTTCCTTTTGTTTCATCAATTCTTTCTTGAGTGACTTGTTTTCTTCTCTTAGTTAATCTAAAGCACTAATCAATTATGCTTCATAGTTGTCTTCCTTTTCAATTAGTTTTTCTATCTCATTTCCTTCATGGAATTCTATTTCAGGATGTCCACATTTTTCACAATTAAAGAAAAAAAAATACCTCTGGTGATTATGTACTCTTCATCTTCTGAATCTGTTTGATATGGTGAACATAATTCTTCTTGATATGTATTTTCATTTTCTTTGGCATTTTCTGAATCTGCGATGGGTGAAGAATATATGTCATGTAACTTAGTTCTTTACTGTG
>SNQJ01S0009405.1:34850-46919 GCA_010110895.2 Picea sitchensis | reverse complement strand
GGGGGGGGGTGAATCAATAATAGAGCAATTCAATCATCTTTTACCATAAAATGTAAGTGTTATATCAATGTAGCATTATCATCCAATAGTTACAGAGTAAATAAATAATGAACAAATGAGAAATCACACACATACACAATACACCAGTGTTTTACGTGGAAACCCAAAGTTGGAGAAAACCACGAAATGATTTTTCTTATATGCCTTTAAGAATTACATTTATTGGAAACACCAACTTCCTTTTTTTTCCAGCTACAACTGGAAGGAGGATTCAACCCCCTAGTTTCTTAGGATACAACCTAAGGGAAGCTCCAACTCCCCAATTATCTAACTATAACCAGGAGGAGGATAAAACCCCCTATGTTCTCAGGCTACAACCCGAGGGAAGATCCAACTCCCCAATTCTCTAGCTACAACCAGAAGGAGGCTACAACCCCCTATGTTCTCCAGCTACAACCAAAAGGTGGCTACAAACACCTATCCTTGCCCCATCCAACCTCCCTGATGTAGAATTAGAATGATGGAACCACTGTCACACTATCACTGTGAGATATACTGTTGTAAACCTGTACCAATCAACCTGTAACAACCTGTAAAAATAACCTATGCCAACATGTAAAAACTGAATATCCCACTCAGAAACCTATCACTTTATACTCATCAACCAATCTCATATGCTCACATATAACTCAAATGTAGAAATTGAATATGTTACTGAGAAACTTGTCATTGTATACTCATTAACCAATTTGATCTGATCACATATACCTCAAATGTAGAAACTAAATATGTCACTGAGAAACTTGTCACTGTATGCTCATCAACCAATCTGATCTGATCACATATACCTCAAACACTATACCACAAGTCTGTACCTCAAACCATGTGCTAGAACCTCATTGTTATACAACCTCTATCTGTACCAATAACTTCAACAACATACCTCAACCAAAATCCATCAAACATGAACCACTACTAAACTTCAGTAGATCTACCTCAGATCAACTCTACAGCAAGCCATAAACTCCCAAGAGGGTGTTATCACATGTTTCTACAGGGGGCATGTTTTTCCCTTGATTTTGGCCTATAGGTGACAAAAGGCAAAGAAAGGGGCTAAAAACCCACTAAATGGTGCTTATCCTAAGTTCGTCGGGGTCGATGTGACTGTTTGGCGTGCTGATCTAGGAGGTGTGTAGATATGGGTGGTTGAGATATGAGCACTCCAGATCGACGGTCATTGATCATATCGGGGCCCCAACATGTGCGGACGATAAAAATTGTAGGGCGGTTCGGGCTTGAAACCATGGTTTTTTGGAGACGCTACATGTCAGCTAGAGACACACATTAGGCCCAAAACCGGTGAAGAATCAAACCAATTTTTGCAGCCCCGATATGTGCATATGCGTATAAGGCCCTATCCTAGGTCGAAAAGTGGTTTCTTTGTCCCTTCGACAACTGTCCCCCACTCCATATCTCTCCTTTGTCCATCACATGCCTTGATCCCCTATAAATTTCGCTCCCTTACACCTGTCCTCCACTCACTGTCTCACCTGTCGCATCTCCCCTTCTCATATCCCGCCACATGGCCCTCGCTCCACATCACCTCTGTCCCATTACACCTCAGCTCCCACTTGTGTGCCCCCCACTCCATCCTCATTTTCCTCTTCCCATCCACGTTTTACACCTGGCCATATCCACGTCCGCTATTCCATGTTGAGCGCGCCAATCACATCATCGGCTTCCACGTCTTCTGTCAGGCCTCCTCTTGAGCATACGACTTAGATCCAGGTGGAAAAATGTAGAGGCTGCCAATTTCCATAGGCGCAGTGTCGACTCAGGCCTTCTCGATCCCGATGGAGTAGTTATTGAAGTTAGTAGGTGGTGGTTGAACATCATTTTCACCATAAATGGAAAGCCTGAGAAAGGACTATCAGCAAGTCGGCTCAGCTACAAAAACTTCTTGAAACATGATTGCATCTGACAAGAGCTTGCTTCTGACAAGAGACTACATGCATGATTTGCCAGGAAGCATGCAGATGTAATGCCTTCAATGCAGAGAATCAAGCATACTTATGTAGTTTTTCTTGGAGTATATAGGAGTCTTCCTCATATTTTTTCAGGGTCGATGGTCGAGCTAGGCTCATGATTTGTAAAGTTTTAATGAAGCCTCTGGTTCTCTAGTTATGTATATGTATTTGAGACCTCTTGTTTAATGAAAGTCATTTTCCTTCCACATCTCTGTAACAACTGTGTTAATACACTTGGGCATGGATCATCCACTCGAGGGTAGTTATGTTCTTGTGATGTAGGTTTGATCACAGTAGCATCACAACCATTTTTAATCAGTTTCTTGTGATTGTTTTTCCCCTAACACTGAATGACTCGAGCATGGATGATCCAATCGAGTTGTTATTATTGCATTGTGATGTATGTTTGATTTCAGTTCAGTAATAAAATCATTCAGTTCCTTGAAAGTCTAAACCAAGAGGGTCTTTCCTTCCGTGTTTTTCCTCCTTAGGCTACTGGAAGACCAGATGTCCATAGAAGACCTCTTCATTTTCCTCAAGTTATTCCCCCTACTCATCCTTATTACAACTTACTAACTAAATTTAGATTGAGACCTCACTTTCTTGTGCATTCCAGATCAGTTTTCTGAGTTAAAAAGATATAATCTTGAGACTGAATCCATTTGACCACCCTTTAAAACTATTCTTTGTAACATACAGACTGATGGGTATTGGGATTACCTCTGCTACAATCCAGAGGTGATTTCCAGTGCTAACATTTCTGGTGTCGTTGTCGAGGACGAATTGAATATTTTCCCTGGGATTGAATGACAAAGCTTACTGGTTTTGAAGGTGCATCAGAACTTAGTCCATCAAGATTGTAACTTTGCACCTGGCGACTCCATTGTTTCAGCTGTGGCTTCCAGAGGCAGACACAAGAGGTCTAATCCACAATTGACTTTAGCAACACTTGAAGTTGACCTTGAGAAAATTATCAGGAAGGGAAAGGCCCTCAAAGGAGGCACTCCTACTACTGAACCAGGTATTTATGATGATTTTCATTCTCCTCCTATAGAAACTCCACTATATTCTTCTCATTATACTCTTATACATTTTATTGGAGTTTCCCGAGATTTAAATTTTGGGAGTGTTCCTGTTGTGTTTTCCCCTCCTGGTCTGGGATTGGAGGGAGAAATCCTTATCACTCCCCTCTCCCTTGAAGTTGTATCATGGTTTAGGCCCAACAACTCAGAATATTTTCCTACCCCAGGATTTACTTCCCCTCCTCCTCTTATTATTGATGCTACTACAGAAAAGGAAACCTATGTTCCCTCAAGCCCTGTATCCTTTTCTCCAAATCCTTTTTCGTTTCCCTTTCCCCCTGGAAATTCAACTCCAGTTTCCCTTGTTCGAACCCCATCTCCTCCAGATATCATCCCTATGGCAGGTGCTAATCCTCCTAGGAACATAATGGATGCCATAATAGCTACTAGATATGCCCCTCTGGTCTCACCTCAACCCATGAATTCTCTCCCTGCTAGAGACTATCTAAAATACATGCCCAAGTTCACTAGAGAAGAAGACATAACCATTGAAGAGCACCTTGTTGCCTTCTACAGTTATGCAGACAATCTAAATATTGAAAATGAAGATGTCTGGATGAGAGTCTTTGTCCAGAGCCTTGATGGTGAGGTTAGAAAATGGTTTAGAGAATTGACCCCTGGATCCATTGTTGGGATTGAGACTTTAGATGATGTTTTCTTGAGACAGTGGGGGGATAAGAAAGACTTTATGTATTATATCATAGATTTTGGGTCCCTAAAGAGAAAGGAGGGAGAATATGTCTCTGATTTCTCCAAAAGATTCAACAATATGTACAATAAGATCCATGTCGAGATAAAGCCTACAGAAGCATCTGCCAAAATCACCTATGATAGTTCTTTTGACCCTAATTTCTGCCTCCTGTTAAGAGAAAGAAGAGATACTTCCTTGGCTCATATGCAAGATGCATCTCTAGAAGTAGAATCCAATGTGTTGGCAGTTGACAGACTCAGAAATAAAGCTGATAGAGACACATTAAGGGGGAGATCTAAAGCCTCAACCTCTGGTTCTTATGCATCCCACCCTCAAGTGGATGAGTTGACCAATATGGTGAAAACCCTGTCAGTGGAAATAGATAAGATGAAATTCAAAGGGAAGCAAGGTTATAAGAATGCCCCAAATGTTGATAGAAGAGGAAATTTCAGAAGACAAATTAATTCCCCACAGGTTCTCCGAAGAGAAACCAAAAATAGAGATAGGGATGATTAGAAAATCCAAACCCCTCTCCAAAATAACCTCGTTGCCAATGAATAAGGGGAGGAAGAAGAGATTGATCCTAAAATCCATTGTCTTGGTGGCACCTCCCCATTTCCCCATTTAACTCAATTTGCATAGGAGGAGTCTCTCTTAGACAACCAAATAAATGAGTTGAGTAAGCGGGAGAAGGCCAATAACAGTCCCAAAAAATATAACCTCGAGTCAAAGAAGAAAGAAGATAAGTCTGACATCCCTGATTAGACTTCCAGAGTAGATAATCCTTCCAACGATGCAACAAACAACAACAAAGAAAAGAAAACTCAAAATCCCTCGCCGATAGCTAAAGACCCTGTCCTAGAGGTGAGAGAAGTTTTGAATCCCCCCTCCTCTTTCAACTTTGAGCATGAAATTCAGAAAATTTGAATCCCTATGCCCCTCTCAGAACTGGTCAAGCACGAAGACTTCAAGAAATCCCTCTGTAAGTTGTTACAGTCTGAGCCATCTTGCCATTCCACAAAATTAGTAAACCTCCAAGATGAAAAACCAAGAGTTATCTTAGGTCCCATGGTAGAAGATAGATATGATTCATCCCCTCCCTTCTATATATCACTGAACATACATGATAAGGTGTTGCATAAATTCTTGATGGACTCAGGGGCATCTCATAATCTCATGCCCAAAATTGTCATGGAAGAACTTGGACTAGAAATCACAAAATCTTATCATGATTTGTATTCTTTTGATTCGAGGAGGGTGAAATTCCTTGGGGTCATCAAAGATCTCGTCATGACCTTGTTTCATCTGCCCATGAAAAGTGTGGTCATGGATATCATGGTGGCTGATGTTCCTCCCAAGTTCGGAATGCTGATGTCAAGATCTTGGATAAAAATGCTTGGGGGAACCTTGCATATGGACCTCACATATGATACCATTCCAGTCTTTGGTGGGGAGCATAGAAGACTGTACAAAGAAGCTCAGTTGGCCTATATTATTAATGATGAATCTAACCCCACCAACCATCCTATGTTTGCACTTGACATTGATTTGGGATCTAGGTTATTGCAGCTCATTGATACCCCTGAACCTCCCCTTGAGATCAGAAAGCCCATTACTCTCTGTGGATATTCTCCTCCAATTACCTATATTTGGAAAATTTTCTTTGATGGAACCTCCTCGAAGGGTGTTGTTGGTGCTGGAGTGGTATTTGTTTCACCCTCTCAAGAAATTATATCTCTGTCATACAAACTAGAATTTGAAGCTACCAATAATGTGGCAGAGTATGAAGCTCTTGTTTTGGGATTAAGGGCTACAAAAGACATGGGGATCAAGGAAATATCTGTGTTTGGAGATTCATAATTGATTGTTAATAAAATTAGAAATATTTATCAAGCTAAGCATCCCAGGCTCAGAACCTATAGAAACCAAGTGTGGGACCTGATTGATAGTTTTTTCTTGGCCTTCAACATTTCATTCATCCCGAGAGAGGAAAATACAGTGGTTGATTCTTTGGCTGTCTCAGCAAGATATTTTAGAGTTCCTTTGCCACCCAAACTTAGGTATGATGTAGAAGTGAAATATAGACCCTCTATACCTGACAATGTCAAGCATTGGAAAGTGTTTGAGGATGATCTTTGTTGGGGTCCAGGTATGAACAATTTATTCACCCTTTTCCTACATTAATTTATCAATCCGGGTGCGTATCCTTTCAAGGCAATGCACAAGATATATGCATGGGAAAGAGTACAATTCATCTTGGCCAAGGGTTGATGATTAAGATTCAAAACATTATTGTCAATTGAATTAACTACAACTTCTGAAAGGTACTCATAAGAATCACATGTTGTAACAACAATCATAAACTATGGAAATAACATTGTAACAACAAACATAAGATGATAATAACACACTATAACAACAAGCATAAAAATGATAAATATCACACACAGGAAGATGAAACACCTGATCAGAAGAGTGGGCCCAACTCTCTGATCAGGGCTGTGCTGGTTACAGCGAAGATGAAGACAACAAAATAAGCAGTATTTTATAAATTTGAAAAGGGTTATTACAATCTCAATGGGGACCTCCCCAGTTACAGGAATAAACTGTCTTTTATACATTAAAAGGGAGAACAACCTCTTCCCCCAAAACATGGTAACCATATCCCCAAAAATATGCGTTAGTTGGAATGACACTAGTACCAGATGGACATGATCAGTGAAATGCCCAAGATGGTTCAGGGATCTGCGACTCTAGCTGCGTGGCCTCTTTATGGTTTGGTTGTTGCTGTGAAGGGTGTATCTACTGCGGGATGAAGCCCTAGTCCCGTTCTCCAGAAGTTGCGGTCAAATGTTCATTTTAGTGTTGAGAATAGATAAAACTACGTGACTTTTACTTCATTAATAAAATATTCCAATAGACAAGGTAGGGGTAATTACCTCACAGATTTAGCATAGTAAACATAGGTAAATAAGTGTAAAAAGGTAAAAAAGGTAATGGAAATGTAGCAGAAAGATAGCCTGATTTGGTGCCCAACATCTCCCCCCAACTAGCCTTCTTCATTCCCTCATGCAGTTCGCCGCTTCCGCAGGTCTGGATTTCGCTGACTGTTGTATTCCTGAAAATGGGCGAGATCGTATTCTTCGTCCATATCTGTTCCTGGAACTTTAAAACCATCTGAGAGGTGGACGTCTTCCCACCAATCTTCTGGGATGATATATGCTAGAGTGTAATCTTCTACTGGCAACCAAATAGTGGGAAACTGAAACCGAAGTCCCATCCATCGAATCCCGCTTTTTCGGACACATGCCACATATTTGGGCACTCTGGGGAGTACTCGTGCAAAATTTGGTGCCCCAAAAGGTTCCTTGTTTTGGACAGCTATAGGTGTCATCATCCACCTTTTCTGATAACAATCAAGGGCTTCTTCATGAAATGTGACTATTTTCTTAATGCAAAGATCAAGGCACCAATTTTGTGTCCTCGGCATTTTGTCTCTATTCCCCTCAATTCCCAAAAATGTGTTGTGTTTATTAAACATGGTGACTAACCTCTCAGGTTGTCCTCTTACCATAAATGGCTTTGTAACCTGATTAGATTTAAATGTGTTAAAATCCTTCTGCCAGCTGATCTGGTTGAAAGTGTAAGAGGTGAGGGCTCTTAAATGGATGTCTCCCACATACGTGACCGGATTGAAGTCTTTGTCTAGGCGCAACAGATATCCATGCAGGTAAAATTCACACATCAAATGTTGAGGTTGCACGTCGTGGTGCCTCATTATTCAGAGGAATTGTACACCATTTTCTATCTTATAACTAATCTCATTTTTTATGCTCTCCATGTAGAATAGAAGAAAACGTTCATGTAAGAATAAAGAATAACTAGAAGAAGGGGGGAGACATGCCATCACCTCTTGCGCCAAACTAAACATCTTCTCTTTATCCGTTTTCATATTTGCCACTTGATTTTCCAGCTTCTCCATCTTGAGTTGCTTCTTCGCATGCCTTAATCACATGATGTCTATACGCTCCACATATTCAAAAATAGTTGTGGAGGCTCATTCCTGCATTCTTCTAACCTCGTTTTGATACTAAGTCGCAGTAGATTTCCAAGTCTTCACTTCGACCATTAAGTCTTTCTCATGGTCTTCAAACAATCATTCGACCGGGTCTGTTTGAGTAGTAGCATAGGTTATGGTTGCCTGGTCCATCTGAGTTTCTGTTTCTACTCCTATGGTCTTGGACTTTCTATCTTTCTGCTTGTATTTCTTCATCCGCTCCTGAAATTTGTGTACCTATTTCCTTAGTTTTTTGACCTCCATCTTAAGTCGTGTTGTCTCCTTCAATTGCAACTGGTGTTTTTTCTTGACTGGGAGTCTTACGACCTTCTCGCCTGGCTCTTCCATTGGCTCATTCGTCAGGACCGCTTCGCTTGGTCCCTCCTCTTCTCCTACAACTAATTCCTCTTGTTTCGTGCTCACCACAGCTGGTGGTGCCCCTGTGAAATGCTCTCCTACTGATGTATCTGTTTGAGTATCGTCCATCCCACACAGTTGTGGATTTTGTGATAGAATTGAAGGAATGGTGAGATCTTCTTCTGTACTCCGAAGGGAACGAGTTTTCCTTGCTCCTTTTGGAATAAAGGAGAAAAAGGAGAACTGGCAGGGATCTTCAATATCTGGTCCCAAGGTCGACGCTAGTTCTTGTGGTTTGGTGCCAACCTCATACCCTAGTTCTCCCAGCACTTCTTCCATGGGATCTATGGTCGGGGTGGTCATGACCTCTTCTTCATTCTGGTTATCCTCCTCCATCGATTCCATGGTGACAGGAGGTCCTTGTGGAATACCCTCAGTCGCAATATCGATCAATTCATCCGCTCCTGTCTTTTTTGACCCCGCTTCTGTGGTTGTCATGCTATCAAATTTTTCTGCTAATTCCATAGGCGAGACTGATTCTTGTGGGACATCCTTGACCGTGGTACTAGTGGGCCTTTCTGTGTCAACTTATGCATCTTCCATTGATTCCATGTTTTTGGCTTTCTCTTGGGGAGCAGCCTCTTCTTTGAATGTTTCAGCTTCCATTTCCATCTCTTCCGGTTCCTCCTGGTCAACCTAGTCATCTTCACCTGCATTTTCCTCCTTTGTGGCTTTTGGTTCATCTTCCTTAGTAGCCACAGTGGCTGCTACTTCTTCCTCTGTGGAGTCCCGAAACAGTTCCCACGGGATCGGGATTTGTCTGATGGCATTCATTACTAACAGTTGAACTAGCCCCCCCGCCAATACCTGTCGCGACTCCTGATCCGAATGTGCCATTAGGTGAAGGCTTCTCAATAAGAAATAAGGCACATTGAGTGAGAAAGCCTCTTCTTGGGGAAATCTCATGTGAGTTAGTATTCGAAGATGGTATTTGAATATGGTGGAGTATCTTCCTTCGCAAGTCATATATCTCATGACGAATTCTGCTACCTCTTTCCATGGATGCGACAGCGAATTTCGGTCATATCCTCGACCTTTCTGTACAATGCTTTCTCCTACCTGTAATCAGTGCACACCAGTGGAGTAACAACAATGTCTTTATAACAACACTGGTGGAGTAACAGTGTCGAGTGTTACATTTCTCCTGGTCATATTCGTTTGTTATCCCTGCAATAATACAAACAAGTAATATTTTTTTATTTATTATTATTATTATTATTATTTTTTAAGGAAGAGTGAGAGTGTCCTTCATTCCAACAATCATTAAATCAAATGAGTTAGAGAGGTGTTTGACAAAGGCATTTATAGAGGCTAGATGGTGGTATAGTTTTAGACGGTGTCCGTTTAATAAGAACGAGGTATGATTCTCATCTATTGTAATTAATGTAACCGTTCCATTGCCAAACACTGCATCCACTTGGTATGGCCCCATCCAATGAGTGCAAAGATTTCCTTTGAAATCCTTAAATCGAGAATCATAAAGTAATTCCCAATCTCCCACATGAAACACCTTACTTTTGATAAATTTATAATGCCACTTCATTCTCTGTTGTTGAACAACAATGGTCTTCTGGACAGCTACTAACTGAATCTTGTCTAACTCATTCAGTTGTTCCAGTCGGTGTTTTTGTTCTTCTGATGGGTCTAAGCCTACTTCTAGAGATATCTTGAGTGTACTGATCTCAAATTCTACTGGAAACAAGGGGACTTTCCCATAGACTAATTCAAATGGTGAAAACCCAGTTGTGTTTCACCATGTTGTTCTATATGCCCATAAATCTTCTGGAAGTTTCTGTGCCCAGTCCCAACGATGACTTTCTACTGTCTTTGTCAAGATATTTTCCAATACCTTGTTCGTGATTTCTACTTGCCTGTTCACCTGGGGGTGATAGGGGGTTGTCACTCTATGTTTGACTCCATATTTATGCATCAACTTTCCTATCATGTGATATGTGAATTGTGATCCTCCATCCGACACAATTTCTCTTGGAGTACCGTATCGGGAAAAAATTTCTTCAAAAAGAAAGTATGCCACTACTTGTTCTGTTTCTCTTGTGACCGCTCTGGCTTCCACCCATTTAGTTACCTAATCAGTGCAGACCATGATGTAATCTTTCTGATGAGAAGGTGGCTTGAAGGGTCCAACAAAATCAATGTCCCATTTCTCAAATGGTTCAAGAACTATCTGGGGCTATAGAGGCATTTCATCTGCTTTCCCAGGTTGTCCCATCCATTGGCAGCTATCACACCTTCAGACATAGTCTCGAGCATCACGAAAGATGGAGGGCCAGTAATAAACCATTTGCAACACTTTGTGACTTGTTCTTTTATCTGCAAAATTTCCTCCATAGGGTCCATCATGTGCAACCTTCAGTATCTCATAGATATTATCTTCTGCCACACAATGCCGAATCTGTTGGTTAGCCCCTATATGAAAGAGATATCCTGCCATCCATGAATATCGGGTACTCTAATGAATAATATTCCTTTGCTCTTTATATGATAGATGTTGAGGCACCTTCCCTGAAGCAAGATAATTAGCAATATATGCATACCACAGAGTGTTAGCATGTACTGCAAAAAGATGTTCATTTGGGAAATTATCTTCAATTGGTGTATCCTTACCCTCATGTTCTATCTTAGATAAGAAATCTGCAACCACATTGTCCTTCCCTGGTTTATCTACTATCGTGATATCAAATTCTTGTAGTAGCAATAGCCATCATGTGATACGACCAGGGGTAACAGGTTTATTCATTAAATACCTGATAGTTGCATGATCAGTATGCACAAAGGTAGAATACCCGATAATGTAGTGCCGGAATTTGTTGATGGTGTAAATGACAGCAAGGAATTCTTTCTCAGTCGCTTTGTAGTTTAATTCATCAAGATCCAAATTCTTACTAACATAGTAAATTGCGCATGGTATTTTGTCCTCTTGTTTTCCTAATACTGCACCAACCACTGTTTGGGAAGAATTCGTATGAATATGGAAAGGTAATGCCCAGTCTGGCCCTCTAAGGATTGGATCGCTACAGAACAATTCCTTAATTCTCATAAAGGCTGCATCATGGTCCTCTTTCCACACAAAATCTAAATCTTTTGTTAGCAATTGAAAAAATGGATGTGCTACTTTAGCAATTTTTTTTATAAAACGCCTGTAATAGTCAGCAAAACCAATAAAAATGCGTACCTGTGTGGGCATTTTGGGTGTCAGGAAATGATGAATTACCTTTGTCTTTGTTGGGTCCATCTGGATTCCTTCAACTGAGAGAAAATGTCCCCAAACAATTCCTTCTTCCATCATCATATGACATTTTTCCGTACTCAACGAGACACGCGCTTGTATACACCTTTCGAGAACTTTTTCTAAATTTTTTAGCCCTTCAAGAAATGAATCCCCATATGGAGTAAAGTCATCCATGTATATTTCAACACTGTCATCTATAAAATTAGAGAATATTCCCAAACTTGCCCTCTGTAACGTTGCAGGAGCATTACACAGGCCAAAAGGAAGGACCTGGTATGCAAATGTTCCCCAGGGGCAAGTGAAAGTGGTTTTATCCTGATCTTCAGGAGCTATCTGGATCTGGTTATACCCACTAAACCCATCTAGAAAGGAAAAAAACTTTTTGCCAGCCAATGTGTCCAAAACTTGATCAATAAATGGCAAAGGAAAATGATCTTTCTGCGTTGCCTTATTTAATTCTCGATAGTCCATGCATATTTTCCATTTACCATTTTTCTTAGGGACCATTACTAATGGGGAGACCCATTGGCTATCTGAGATGGGGT